>RCUC01118317.1:0-40286 GCA_003697995.1 Taxidea taxus jeffersonii
AAAAAAAAAACAAAAAACACCTTAATAAATCCAAAAAGTAACAGTGGGATAATATCCTGATGACAAGGCACCTAATGAAATTATAAATTTAAAATAAAATAAAGAAACGAGGGGCACCTGGGTGGCTCAGTGGGTTAAGGCCTCTGCCTTCTGCTCAGGCTATCAGAATATATGCTTGGCAGGGTGCCTGGGTGGCTCAGTGGGTTAAAGCCTCTGCCTTCGGCTCAGGTCATGATCCCGGGGTCCTGGGATTGAGCCCCGCATTGGGCTCTCTGCTCAGTGGGGAGCCTGCTTCCCTCTCACTCTCTGCCTACCTGTGATCTGTTATATAAATAAATAAACACTTTTAAAAAAATAAAGAAATGAAGGCCTTTAAAACAACAAAACCCTTGGACTTTGGTTAAAAATGAAGTCAATACTGCAACATTTCTAGAAAATGCCTAAAATAAGGAAAATGTGACATATTAGAACCTAAAGAATATAGCTGAACCAGTAAAGAAGAAAATTCACAGCCATAAATACCTACACATCAGGGAAAAGGAGAAGAAAAAAAAGAAAGAAATCTGACTCCATATCTGACTCAAAAAGTCCGGGAAAAAACCAAGAAGGTGAACTGAAAGAAATAAAAATGAAGGAATTAAACACAGATAAAAGCATAAATTAATCAGAAAACAGAAAAACAGCAGAATAAATCAATCCAACAATTGGTATATTGGAGGAAAATCAATAAAATAATTAAACCACTAGCTAACCTATAAGTAAAAAGGGAGAAAGTCCAAATACATAAAATACGAAATAAGTAACCACAGAAACAAAGGAAATTAAAAGGACCTTAGAGACTATTTTCTTCAAGGTTTTGCTCAATTTATCTATGTAAATATGGTATGCCCCCCAAAAGCACCACACACATTTAATGGAATATTAACCCTTTAAAAAGCAGATAAGTCTAGTGATCTGAAACTATTCCAGAGCATTAAAAAAAAAAAAAAAAGAGAGAGAGAGAGAAAACTTCCTAAATCTTTTTATCAAGCAAATATAATTTGAGTATCAAAATCTGATACAGGGGTGCCTGGGTGGCTCAGTCAGTTAAGTGTCTGCCTTCGGCTCCCTGCTTCTCCCTTTGCTCCCTGCTCACGCACCCTCTCTCTTCCAGATAAATAAATAAAATCTTCAAAAAATAAAAAGCTGATAAAACTGCAGGCAGAAAGCTATAGATCAATCTCTCTTATACTGATACAAGATTCTAAATCACCCACTGAGCCACCCAGGCACCCCTCTAAATCAAACTTTAAATAGACTACAACAATACATTAGAAGAATAATGCATCAAAATTATGTGGAGTTTGGTCTAGGAATTCAAGGAAGGATCACTATGAGGAAACTAAGGGAAAAAGGTATATGATCATCTCCACAGATATTAAAAGCCACCTGACAAAATTCAACACTTCCTGATTGAAAAAAAGAAAGAAAAAATCGAATAGCTGGATCAAAAATCAGCTGGTTGGGTGGCCAGCTTTTGATTTTGGCTCAGGTTATGATCTCAGGGTCCTGGGAATGAGCCCTGTGTCCAGCTCCATGCTCAGCAGGGAGTCTGCCAGAGGATTCTTACTCCTTATCCCTCTGCCCCTTCCCCCAGATCACATACGTGCTCACTCTCTCTAAAATAAATTTTTTTTTAAAAAGTCAAATAGGAATATACAAATACTTCCTTAGCATGACAAAATATCTTTTTAGCCCTAAAGTCAGCAGCTTGCTTAATGGGGAAAAGTTGGGAAGACAGATATCCATTATGTGTTATTAAACACTATGTCAAAGGTATAAAATCAGTGAAATGAAACAAGACTAATAATAGTAAAAAAAATGGGAAGAAGAGTATAGAACTACCACTATTAATAGATGATATATATTTGTATTCTCGAACATCTCAGAAAATCAACCAAGAAAAATAAGAAAATTCAGTAAAGTAGAATGGTACAAAATATACAGAAAGCAAAAGTTTTTATTACATATACAATCGATCACCAGTAGGTGGGGGGAAATCCAATTAATAACAGTTACAAAAAATAAGATATTTAGGAATAAACTAAAAAGAAAATGCAGAACTACAAGATGAAATTTTTAACACACTAATGAAAGATCCAAATATAAAAAAGACTTGAACAAATGGAATGACATACTCAATTCCTAGAAAAAAAGACTTCTAAACAGCAATTCACCATAATTTAGACTTTAATAATCCCAATAAAAAATGCTAACTTATTTTTTTAATGGACAAGTTGACTTTAAAATTCATATGGAAAGAAAAAGAGTAAGAAAAAACTCTGAAAAATAAAGAGTAGTCAAAGGGTAAATCCTATCAGATATCAAAACACAATGCCTCAATAACTAAAACTGGGTAGTATTTGCACATAAACTAATGGGAGACCAAGAGAAGACTAAAATCTCCCAAACTGATGAAAACGGATATGGAATTTTACTCATAAAGGTGGAAAAGATTGATTTTTTCACTAAATGGGAGCGGGTAGCCACGTAGGGAAAAAACAAAATTAGAACTACACCTCATTTCATAGAATATGATCATAAAATTCACAGAAAAGGAAATACAAATGAACTTTAAACATATGAAAAAATATTCAACCTCACACATAAGAAAATTTTTTTTTCACTCACCAGATCACAAAAATCCAAAAACGTAATAATGCACTCTTCTGACAGGGTTATAGGAAAATAGACACTCTCAATCATTGCTAGTGGTAGTCTAACATCAGCAATTAGGTATTATCTATCAAAATTATAATCATATATACCATAACACAACAATCTCACTTCTAGGTAGTGATCCAATCCAACAGGTGCACCTGTTCCCACAGTAGATGACACATATACAAGGTTATTCACTAAAGCATTGTTTGCAATAGCAAGATAGGAAATTACCCAAATGTCCACCTGTTAAATTCTAGTACATCTAATAAAAAGGAAATGCAGCAAGAATAAGGATGCTCTCTATGCACCGATATGGGATAATCTCCAAGATACATTGCTGAGAGAAGAAAAAACAAGGAGTAAAACATTGACTATAGTATGCTACTTCTGGCGAGAAAAGAGGAGAAAAATATTTTTTATATGTTAGTATCAAAACAAAATACTTTAGGGACACCTGGATAGTTCAGTAGGTTGAGCGTCTGCCTTCGGCTCAGATCATGATCCCAGGGTGCTGGGGTCAAGTCCCACATCGGGCTCCTTGCTGGATGGTGAGACTGCTTCTCCCTCTAACCCTCCCTCTGCTTGTTTTCTCTCTTTCTCTCTCTGACAAATTAATAAAATCCTTTCAAAAATAAGCTAGAAAGAAATATTTTTAAAAATAGAAATTATTATCTTCATGGTAAATTTTTAAAAATCATGTTGTACCAGAAGGCAAAGAAGCACTCAGACCAATGGGGAGCATGTCACAAGGACCCAGCAAATTTGAGATAATTTAAGAACTAAAAAGAATAATGACTAAAATTCATTATAATATCATGAATAAACAAGAATCCACAAATACATAGTAGTAGATAGCTCAGAGAATTTAAAAAATTGCTCAGAAAGTCACCATTAGGGGTAACTATAACATCAACTCCCTACTCTGAAGACTGATAAAGAAAAAAGAATGAAGCAAAGAATTTACTTCTTTTAAGAAAGGTTCATCGTTGGTAGAAAGGGAAAGCTCTCCTTTACATCAGAATGCTAATAAATAAATGCAGAAGGAAAGAATTTTTAAAATCATCATTGTGCAACCTCCAATGAAATAAGTGATTCATTCAGGCAAGGATGATCAAGGGGTGCTAAAAATCATCTTGTGAAAATTGTTGGGAAACAGAAGATTCCCATGGTGCTAAAGGATTATTCCACAGATTACTTCCTAATTGCAAAGGGAAAACAAGTACTTTACAATGGAAAGATACGATAGTCACCAGCTTAACCTGTGATCAAACTCAGTAACAATTTGAGTGAGACCTTTTATTTATGTCTCCTAATGTGATGTAACTGAATTGCCAGTCATCATCTACAATGTATTATTACCCAAAATGCCTAACCTATGTCTAAACACATCTTTAAATCTAATTTCTCCTTTATAGGAAATTCAGGAGAAAGAGCAACGAGAACAATTGCAAGAAGTATTCTATTACATGAAGAAATAATCAGATCTAGAATGTGGGACTTGCTACAACAAAACTGATCTGGTCTCTTCAAAACCCAAAATCTTAAGGGAAGAGAAAGGAGGAAGATACAGTTCTCAATTAAAAGACTTTAGAAATATAACCACCAAACGCAATGCATGAATGTTACTTAGACCCGCTTTGAAGAAAAGAGCCAGAAAATATTTTTTAGATAGTGGGAAAAACTAAATGTGAGGTACTAGAAGATATTAAAATATTCTTAAAAAACATTCTTGGGTGTGAGGAGCCTGGGTGGCTCAGATGGGTTGAGCCTCCAGCTCTTGGTTTCGGCTCAGATCATGATCTCAGGGTCATAAGACTGAGCCCCCTGTTGGGCTTGCCCTGTTAGGCTCCCTTTGTTGGGCTCCCCACTTGGCCAGGAGTCTGGTTGAGATTCTCTTCCTCCGCCCCTTCCCCCACATGGACACATGCATGTGGGCGCTCATAAATAATCATTGGAATCCCCAAGGGGGAGGAGAAATAAGACTAGAAGATATAGTTGAACAAATTCTCCATGAAAATTTTCCTAATCTGGACAATGGAACCAGCGTTCACGTACTAGAGGCAGAAAGGTCTCCCCGCAAGATCACAGAATCTAGAAAGACCACGAGACACCTGACTGTGAAAGCGATGAATCATAATTTTAGACAGGAGCTCTTGAAAGCAGCTAAGGGGAAGAAATTCCTTACGTACAGAGGAAAGCCCATCAGAATAACATCAGACCTGTCCACAGAAACCTGGCAAGCCAGAAAGGGCTGGCAAGATGTATTCAGGGCACTAAATGAGAAGAAAATGCAGCCAAGAACCCAGCAAGACTGACGTTCAAAATGGATGGAGAGATAAAGAGCTTCCAAGACCCACAAGGTTTAAAAGAGTATGTGACCACCAAGCCGGCACCATAAGAAACATTAAAGGGGGTTCTATAAAAGAGGAAAAACCCCAAGAATATCATTGAACAGAAATATATGGAGACAATCTATAGAAAAAAAGACTTCATGGGTAACATGATGTCAATAAAAACGTATCTCTCAATAATCACTCTCAACATGAATGGCCTAAATGCGCCCATAAAATGACACAGGGCTGCAGATTGGATAAAACGACAGGACCCATCCATATGTTGTCTATAAGAGACCCACTTTGAACATCCAGACTGAAAGTGAAGGGATGGAGAAGCATCTTTCTTGCCAATGGGCCTCAAAAGAAGGCTGGGATAGTAATTCTCATATCAGATAAATTAAATTTTAAACTAAAGACTGTAGTCAGAGATACAGAAGGACACTACATAATTCTTAAAGGGACTATACACCAAGATCTAACAATCGTAAATATTTATGCCCCCAATATGGGAGCAGCCAATTACATAAGAAAACTGTTACTCGGGCGCCTGGGTGGCTCAGTGGGTTAAGCCGCTGCCTTCGGCTCAGGTCATGATCCCAGGGTCCTGGGATCGAGTCCCGCATCGGGCTCTCTGCTTAGCAGGGAGCCTGCTTCTCCCCTCCCCTCTCTGCCTGACTCTCTGCCTACTTGTGTAATCTCTGTCTGTCAAATAAATAAATAAAATCTTTAAAAAAAAAAAAAAGAAAACTGTTAATCAAGATAAAGAGTTATATTGATAAGAATACATTAATAGTAGGAGATCGTAACATGCCACTCTCAGTAATAGATCATCCAAGCAGAAAATCAATAAAGAAACAAGACCATTGAATGACACATTGGAACAGATGGACCTCAGAGATATATATAGAACATTCCACCCTAAAACAACAGAATACTCATTCTCCTCGAGTGCACATGGAAACTTCTCCAGAATAGACCACATACTGGGTCACAAATCAGGGCTCAACCGATACCAAAAGACTGAGATTATCCCCTGCATATTCTCAGATCACAATGCTTTGAAACTAAAGCTCAACCACAAGGATAAGTTTGGAAGGGATTCAAACACCTGGAAGCTAAAGACCACCTTGCTTAAGAATGCTTGGATCAACCAGGAAATCAAAGAAGAACTTAAACAATTCATGGAAACCAATGAGAATGAAGACACTTTGGTCCAAAACCTATGGGATATAGCAAAGGCGGTCCTAAGAGGGAAATACATAGCCATCCAAGCCTCCCTCAAAAAAAATGAAAAATCCAGACACACCAGCTGTCTCTACACCTTAAAGAACTGGAGAATCAACAACAAATTAAGTCAACTCCACACACAAGAAGGGAAATAATCAAGATTAGAGCAGAGATCAATGAGAGAAAAACTCGAGATACAGCAGAGCGTATCAATGAAACTAGAGGCTGGTTTTTTTTTGAAAGAATCAATAAGATCGATAAACCATTGGCCAGACTAATCCAAAAGAAAAGAGAGAAGGTCCAAATTAATAAAATTATGAATGAAAAGGGAGAGATCACAACTAACACCAAGGAAATAGAAACCACCATCAGAAATTATTATCAACAGTTATATGCCAATAAGTTAAAGCAACCTAGATGAAATGGATGCATTCCTGGAAAATTATAAACTTTCAAAATTGAACCAGGAAGAAACTGACAACCCGAATAGACCGATATCTAGTAACGAGATTGAAGCAGTGATTCAAAAACCTCCCAAAAAACAAGAGCCCAGGACCTGACGGATTCCCTGGGGAATTCTACCAAACTTTCAAAGAAGAAATAACACCTATTCTCCTGAAGCTGTTTCGATACATTGAAGCAGAAGGAAAACTTCCAGACTCTTTTTATGAAGCCAGCATTACCCTGATCCCCAAACCAGGCAAAGACCCCACCAAAAAGGAGAATTTCAGACCAATATCTCTGATGAATATGGATGCTAAGATTCTCAACAAGATCCTAGCTAATAGGATCCAACAGCACATTAAAAAGATTATCCACCAGGATCAGGTGGGATTCATCCCTGGGTTTCAAGGATGGTTCATCATTTGCAAATCAATCAATGTGACAGAACAAATCAATAAGAGAAGAGAGAAGAATCACATGGTCCTCTCAACTGATGCAGAAAAAGCATTTGACAAAATCCAGCATCTGTTCCTGATTAAGACGCTTCAAAGCATAGGGATAGAGGGAACATTCCTCAACGTCATAAAGTCTATCTATGAAAAACCCACAGCAAATATCATCCTCAATGGGAAAAAGCTCATAGCTTTCCCGCTGAGATCAGGAACACAACAAGGATGCTCACTCTCACCACTCTCGTTCAACATAGTATTAGAAGTCCTAGCAACAGCAACCAGACAACAAAGAGAAATAAAAGGTATTCAAATTGGCAATGAAGAAGTCAAACTCTCTCTCTTCGCAGATGACACGATACTTTATATGGAAAACCCAAAAGACTCCACCCCCAAATTACTAGAACTCATACAGCAATTCAGTAATATGGCAGGATACAAAGTCAATGTACAGAAATCAGTTGCTTTCTTATACACTAACAATGAAAATACAGAAAGGGAAATTAAGAGAATCGATTCCATTTACTATAGCACCAAGAACCATAAGACACCTGGGACTAAACCTAACCAAAGAGGTAAAGGATCTGTACTTGAGGAACTATAGAACACTCATGAAAGAATCGAAGAAGACACAAAAAGATGGTAGACCATTCCATGCTCATGAATCAGAAAAATAAACATTGTTAAAATGTCTATACTGCCTAGAGCAATCTATACTTCCAGTGCCATTCCAATCAAAATTCCACCGGCATTTTTCAAAGAGCTGGAGCAAACAATCCTAAAAAAAAATCTTAAAAAACAAAAATGGGGGTGCTTGTGTGGCTCAGTTGGTTAAGCATCTGACTTCGGCTCAGGTCATGATCTCAGGTCCTGGGATCCAGCCCCATGAGTCTTGTCTTTCAACCTCAGTGTTTCTTCCACCATATGCCAAACTCTCTTCTGGTATTACTTTTTACTCATAGTGCACAACTGGCAGAAATATCAGAACCAAGTGATCTCATTTATTTCAGGCCAATACTCACTAGGTGGAAGTGTCTCAACTACTCCAAAATGACTGGAGTCAGAATATTTGAGATCAAATGAGTATATGCTTTGAAAGAAATTGAGTAGTTCTCAACTTTGGCTACACATTATAATTATTTGGGAAACTTTAAAAAACAATGCCTTAATCATACTAGGTCTGCACTGTGGCCTCAGATTTGGGCACTGAAACACTAACCAGATGATTCTAATATGAGGCCAAAGTCTAGAACCACACTTTTCAGACATTATTTACATGAAGAAACTGAGGTGGGGAATGTAGCTTAAGAATTTGCTCCAAGAAAATGATGAAATGAAAGCTTTTTTTTCTTTTGCTTATTATAAAATTTGATTGTTTCTTTAAATTTGTTTTTTAATATAATACAGACCAAATTATTTGTGAGAAAATCAAATAAAACATTAAATATAATCTAAACGTGAACTATACCACCCTGTATTCCATCTTGGCTTTTTTCTATGTCCTTTCTATGACCCTGGAGTCCCTTAAACCCTTCTTAGCTTCCATGTTGTCATTTAGAAAACAATGGCCCAACATTTTCCAGATCTAGGGACACTATGATTATTTTAATCCTTGGCTATTTGACTTCAGTGTTAATCATACTTTCCTGAGGAACTGGAAATCATTTGGTCAAGATCTCTAACTCTTTATTCTTCTATGAGTGGCTGTTTTCTGCACTATTCTCTCAGCTTCCTTCTTTCAAAAATTTAATCCAAGCTATAATTAAAACAGAGGCTACCTAACAACACCTAGTTCATCTCTATCATTGCCTCCACCCTAATTTTTCATTGGTATTTTCACTGCTGTACTTAAGGAAATAAAGAAAGTCAAAGATATTAACAATGCTGGAAATTAGGACTGTGCAGCTCAAAGAACTGTTGGACTCAAACATTACTTTCCTGCCCAAAGCAGGAATGGGGCTTGAAATACAACAAAAGAGCTAGGTAGACAGGTAACAGATTTCTAACCCCCACATGTTAACCCCCACTCTTCCAACTACGTGCTCTGAAACAGCTTTCTCCAGAGGTACCTAGGTGGCTCAGTCAGCTGAGTGTCTGACTCTTGGTTTCAGCTCAGGTCCTAATCTCAGGGTCGTGAGATCGAGCCCTGTATCTGCTCCTTGCTCAGCACAGAATCCACTTGGGATTCTCTCCCTCCCTCTCCCTCTGCCCCACCCCACCCCCTGTGCTCACTCTCTCTGGCTCTCAAATAAATAAATCTCTTAAAAAAAAAAAAAAAAAAGCTCTCTCCAGAGCCACAATGGCAGAGGTGATACATGACAGACCCACTTAGAATAGTCAGCACTACGACATGCCCATGGCTTCCCCTCTCTACTTCAGGTTCTATAATACACAAAGTAGTACACACACACATCTTGGAATTTGAAAACAGACATAGAAGACATGAGCAAGCATAAGCCCTAGGAGCATTACATTCAGGAACCACAGGTATTTGTAACTTAGGCTTCAAATTATCAAAAACAAATTCTTTTCCAAAGTCAAATTACCCAGGCCTGTGACCCCCTTGTCCCCCTTTGGCCCTGTCCCCTCAATCAAGTAGGAGGCACATTAATGTCTGTTAGATACAACAAGTATTCCAAAACTATAGGCACCAATTAGTTCTTTAGCTTAACATCTGAAAGGACAATTTACAGTACCAACAAGTAGCCAGTGAGGTACCTATCTATCCTGTTTATTTGGTAGGTGCTAGACCTATATACTCCTCTCCTTTTTCAAGGAAGAATAACTGAGGGGACATGACATTCCACAGCATAAGAGAAACTCTGCATTTGTAATTCAGAAAGTGAATCTGTAAGGAGGAACAGGTTAAATTTTAGACATCAACTACATTATTCTCAACAAATCTGATAAAACTGAAGTGAGAGATCAAAGTCTATGGTCAGGAATGAAAAGAAGTAGCTGAAATGCAAAAGTGGAAGTAAGAGAGGGGAAAAAGCAAAGGAAAAATAATTTTAGAAGTAAATATGCCAACTCAGATTTCAAATCTTTCCTAGAAGTTGTGAAGAGTAGAATACTTAATTAGATGTATGGGGATGACAAATTTGAGAAACTTCCATAAAAGAGATGGAAAGGGCAAAGTAATGGAAACTATGAGAGAAGACTGATAAGGAGAGGAGAGAGAAATAACTTTCAACTAATAGTTATCCCTGAAACAAATGAACAGAAACCATAATCAAAGTTGTTGGTTTTGTTTTTGTTTTTTTTTAAAGTAGGCTCCATTCTCAACATGGGTCTGAACTCACAACCTGAGATTGAGTCGCATGCTCTACCCACTGAGCCATCCAGGAGCCCCAATAATCAAAGGTTTTTAAAAAGGAAAATGAATACTTTCCTAAGTCAAAGAATGTTCTGCATCTCTAGCTCAAGAGAGCTCACAAAATACCAGGCAACTAATGAATCACTGAACACTACATCAGAAACTAATGAGGTACTATATGTTGGCTAACTGAATTTTTTAAAAAACAGGCAAAATTACTGAAAAGATAGTGAAAACTAGATTTTTTCTGGTGAAACTTTTAGATTTCGAGGATAAAGAAAACACCCCACAATCAACTGACAAAGAAAAAGAGAAGTCATAGAGAACCAGAAATCAGGTTGGCCTTGGATTTCTTTGTAAGACCAGAAGACAATGGCAAAATAGCAAAGTGGAAAATAATGTGACATAATAATTCTGCCCTCTTCCTGACCAAGCCATCATTCAGTGTGAAATTAATATAAAGATACTTTCATCTAGTACTTTTCATAAAAATATTATCTGAATGATAACCAAAAGCAAAGACCTTGAGAAGGGATGAAATCAATTAAACATAGGGCTAAGTCTAAATAATTATTATAAATATGATTAGCACCAATGCTATTTTTTTTAATCATACAGTAAACTTCTAATTGTTCAGATAGAATTCTGCTACCTCTCACTGCCTTCCATTCTACTTCAAAAGTCTATCAAATGTTCAGGTACTTAATAGCCTTCAATTCCCTTCTAACCACAGGGCTAAATGTGTTTTTCCTACTCAGCTTCATAGCCTCCATAGGAAGATAAGCTCTGAGCACAAATAAAGAGTGTGAATTCTGGGCCTTTGATACCCAACACCCGGGAAGTGTCTATAAAGGTACAAGATTAGCCCTACTCTTGTTACATAGTCATCAGAGGTTGGCCACTTACCATGTCTACTCCTTCACAGCCATTTTGCATGATGGTTAACCCAACCCTATCCGTAACTCATAACACTATCTTTTTTTTTTTTTTAAAGATTTTATTTATTTATTTGACAGACAGAGATCACAAGTAGGCAGAGAGAGAGAGAGGGAAGCAGGCTCCCAGCTGAGCAGAGAGCCCAGTGTGGGGCTCGATCCCAGGACCCTGAGATCATAACCTGAGCCGAAGGCAGAGGCTTAACCCACTGAGCCACCCAGGCACCCCTCATAACACTATCTTAATCAACTAATTAAGGAATGGAATATTATGCTCCTTATCCTTGACATTACTTGGTATTATGACTGATATTTTTCCTTTCCATATTATTTTTTAATTTATTCAATGTTGCTTTTTTATTGAATAAATAGTACTGAATAAGTGCTATTTTTATAAAATAATTATTGAAAAGATCTATAAAATATGAAATAAAGATGAACTATTACTAATCATCTTCATCTGAGTACTATCAACTAATATGTTAATATGCTCAACAATTCTGCTGTTAATTTAATGGGATAAATCCACCTATAATAGGGAAAAGAGTTTTAGTCTAGGGTCGAGGTACATTTGGCTGTTCTAGATATCTCATAAAATAGAAACCATATAATAACCGGTCTTTTATGACTAGCTTCTTTCACTTAGCAATAGTATTTTCAAGTGTTGTAGCAAGTAACAGTTACTTAAATTACCAAACAATACTCCTCACCAAAAAATATCAGATTTCCATTTCCACTCATTTATCAGTTGATAGACATTTGGTTTGCTTCCACTATTCACTATTATGAATAATGTTGCTATGAATATTTGTATACAAGTTGGGTTTTTTTAAGATTTTATTTATTTATTTGACAGAGAGAGCCCAAGCAGGGGGAGCAGCAGGCAGAGGCAGAGGGAGAAGCAAACTCCCCACTGAGCAGGGAGCCCGACATGGGGTTCGATCCCAGGACCTTAGGATCATGACCCAAGCCGAAGGCAGCCACTTACCCAACTGAGCCACCCAGGTGCTCCCATATACAAGTTTTTGTGTGGATGTTTTCATTTCTCTTGGGTATGTATGTATACACACACACACACACACACACACCCCTAGGAGTAAAACTACTGGGTCATATGTTCTATGTTTAACCTTTTGAGGAACTGCCAAACTGTTATACAAAACAGTTACAACATTTTACGTTCCCACCAGCAGTATACAAGGGTTCCAATTTCTCTGCATCCTCACCAACACTTGTTACTACCTTTCTGATTATAGCCATACTGGTGGGTATGAAATAGTATCTCATTGTAATTTTGATTTACATTTCCCTAGTGCCAAATGGTGTTGAGCATATTTTCATGTTTATTTGACACTGGCATTATTTGTTTGGGAGAAATATCTATTCAAATTCTTTGCTAACTTTTTAAAATTGGGATATTTGACTATTATTGAGTTATATGAGTTCTTTTTTTTTATAGATTTTATTTATTTATTTGTCAAAGACAGAGAGAGAGAGAGAGCGCGCCCACAAGCAGGCAGAGTGGCAGGCAGAGAGAGAAGCAGGCTCCCCAATGAGCAAGGAGCCCCATGCGGGACTCGATCCCAGGACCCTGGGATCATGACCTGAGCTGAAGGCAGCAGCTTAACCGGCTGAGCCACCCAGGCATCCCATATATGAGTTCTTGATATATATTTTTTCCTAATCTTTAACACTTTATCATTCTTTTATTTTTATCCCAGTATAATTAACATACAATGTTATATTAGTTTCAAGTATACAATATAGGGATTCACTAATTCTGTACATTACTCAGCGTTCATCAAAATAAGTGTATTCTTGGGGCGCCTGGGTGGCTCAGTGGGTTAAAGCCTCTCTGCCTTTGGCTCAGGTCCTGATCCCAGGGTCCTGGGATCGAGCCCCACACTGGGCTCTCTGCTTGACAAGGAGCCTGCTTCCTTCTCTCTCTGCCTGCCTCTCTGCCTACATGTGATCTCTGTCTGTCAAATAAATAAATAAAATCTTAAAAAAAAAAAAGAAGTGTATTCTTAATCCCCTTCACTTATTCCAGCCATCTATCCATCCCCCCACCCCATCCCCGTAACTACCAGTATATTCTCTACATTTAAGAGTCTGTTTGTCTTTTTTCTTTGTTCATTTGTTTTGTTTCTTAAATTCCACATTTGAGTGAAACCATATGGTATCTATTTTTCTCTGATTTATTTCACTTAGCACTGTACCCTCTAGATCCATCCATATTGTTGCAAATGTCAAAATTTCATTTTTTATGGAAAATATTCTGTTGTGTATATAGATCACATCTTCTTTACCCATTCATCTACTTTTTTTTTTTTTAAAGATTTATTTATTTATTTGTTAGAGAGAGAGAGAGAGCACAGGCAGACAGAGAGGCAGGCAGAGGCAGAGGGAGAAGCAGGCTCCCTGCCGAGCAAGGAGCCCGATGTGGGACTCGATCCCAGGACGCTGGGATCATGACCTGAGCCGAAGGCAGCCGCTTAACCAACTGAGCCACCCAGGTGTCCCCCATTCATCTACTTTTTAAAAGATTTATTTGAGAGAGAGAAAAACAAAGAGAGCGAGAGAGCCAGGGAGAGGAGCAACAGGGAGAGGGAGATTCTTAAGTAGACTCTACGCCAAGCAGAGCCCGACACAGGGCTCGATCTCATGACCCTGAGATCATGACCTGAGTTGAAACCAAGAGTCAGAGGCTTTAATTGACTGTGCAACCTAGATGTCCCTATCCATTCATCTATTGATAGATACTTGGGCTGCTTCCATAATCTAGCTATTGTAAATAATGCTACAACAAACACAGGGGTGCACATATCTTTTAGAATTAGTGTTTTCATATTCTCTGGTAAATACCCAGTAGTTGGAATTACTAGATCATATACTAATTCTGTTTTTAATTTTCCGAGATGGATGCACCAGTTTACATTTCCACCACTAGTGCATGACGGTTCCTTTTTCTGATGAGTGATGTTGAGCATCTTTTCATGTGTCTGTTGGCCATCTGGATGTCTTCTTTGCAGAAATGTCTGTTCATGTCTTCTGTTCTTATTTAAACTGGATTTTTTTGTGTGTGTTGTGTAAATTCTTTATCGCTGTGCAGAAGCTTTTTATTCCGGTAATAGTTAATCCTAATAGTTTATTTTTGCTTTTGTTTCCCTTGCCTCAGGAGACATTATCTAGAAAAATACTGCCACAGCTGATGTCAAAGAAATTACTGCCTGTACTCTCTTCTAGCATTTTTCTGGTTTCAGGTCTCACAGTTAGGTCTTTAATCCATTTTGAATTTATTCTTGTGTATGGTGAAAGAAAGTGGTCCGGTTTCATTCTTTTGCATATAGCTATCCAGTCTTCCTACCACAGTTTGTTGAAGAGACTTTTTCCCATCGCATATTCTTGCCTCCTATGCCATAGATTAACTGACCACATAAGTGTGGGTTTATATATGGGCTCTCTATTCTGTTCTATTATTTTATGTGTCTACTTTTCTGCCAGTACCACACTATTTTGATTACTACAGCTTCACAGTATATCTTGAAATCTGGATTGTGATACCTTAAGTTTTATTCTTTTTCAAGACTGCTTTGGCTCTTTGGAGTCTTTTGTAGTTCCATACTCATTTTAGGATTATTTGTTCTAGTTCTGTGAAAAATGGTGCTGTTTTGCTAGGGATGTATGAAATCCATAGATTGCTTTGGGTTGTATGGACATTTTAACACTGGTTCTCCCAATACATGAGCACGGAATATTTTTCCATTTGTTTGTGTCATTTTCAATTTCTTTCATCAGTGTTTTCTAGTTTTCAGAATACAGGTCTTTCACCTTCTTGGTTAAGTTTATTCCTAGGTATTTTATCCTTTTTGGTACAACCGTAAGTGGGACTGTTTTCTTAATTTCTCTTTCTACTTCATTATTTGTGTGTAAAAATGCAATGGATTCCCATATATTAATTTTATATCCTGCAATCTTACTGAACTTCTAGTCTTTGGGGGTTTTGTTTCTTTTTAAGTAGGCTCTATGCCTAATATGGGGCATGAGTCCCATGCTCTACAGACTGAGCAGCCAGGAATCCCAGCGTTTTCTATATATATTATCATGACATCTGCAAATAGTGACAGTTTTACTTCTTCCTTACCAATATGGATGCCTTTTATTTCTTTTTCTTGTCTGATTGCGGTGGCTAGGACTTCCAGTACTATGCTGAATAAAAGTGGTAAGAGTAAACATCCTTGGGGCGCCTGAGTGGCTCAGTGGGTTAAAGCCTCTGCCTTTGGCTCAGGTCATGCATGATCCCAGGGTTCTGGGATCGAGCCCCGCGTCCGGCTCTCTGCTTAGTGGGGAGCCTGCTTTCCCCCTCTCTCCCTCTCTGCCTGCCTCTCTGCCTGCTTGTGATCTCTGTCAAATAAATAAAATCTTAAAAAAAAAAAAAAAAAGAGTAGACATCCTTGCCTTATTCCTGATCTTAGGGGAAAAGCTCTCAGTTTTACCATTATGAAGTTAGCTGTGGGATTTTCATATATGGCCTTTATAATGTTGAGGTATAATCCTTCTAATCCCACTTTGTTAAAGGTTTTTATCAAGAATGGATGCTGTATGGAGCGCCTGGGTGGCTCAGTGGGTTAAAGCCTCTGCCTTCGGCTCAGGTCATGATCCTAGGGTCCTGGGATCGAGCCCCGCATCGGGCTTTCTGCTCAGTGGGGAGCCTGCTTCCTCCTCTCTCTCTGCCTGCCTGTCTACTTGTGAGCTCTCTGTCAAATAAATAAATAAAATCTTTAAAAAAAAAAAAAAAAAGAATGGATGTTGTACGCTGTCAAATGCTTTTTCTATATCTACTGAAATGATCATATATCGTTATCATTTCTCTTACTGATGTGATGTATTACATTGATTGATTTGCAAATTGATTACATTAAGTGATTTGCAAATCACTTAATCATAGTGAATCATTTTTTAAATATATTGTTGGATTTGGTTTGTTAATTTTTTTTGCTAATATATTTTTAAGTAATCTCTACACCCAAAGTGGTGTTTGAACTTGCAACCCTGAGATTAAGAGTCACATGCTCTTCTGACTGAGCCATCCAGGCATCCCTGCTAATATTCTGTAGAGGACTTTGCATTATGTTCATCAGAGACAATGGCCTGTAGTTGGCCTCTTTTTTTTTTTTTTTTTTTTTTTGTAGTGTCTTTATCTGGTTTTAGGGTGAGGGTAATGCTGGCCTTATAGAATGAATTTGGAAGTTTTTCTTCCTCTTATATGTTTTCATATAGTTTGAGAAGAATAGGTATTAACTCCTCTTTAAATGTTTAGTAAAATTCACCTGTGAATGGGGAGCCTGGGTGGCTCATTGGGTTAAAGCCTCTGCCTTCGGCTCAGGTCATGATCTCAGGGTCCTGGGATCGAGCCCCACAATGGGCTCTCTGCTCAGCTGGGAGCCTGCTTCCCTCTCTCTCTCTCTGCCCGCCTCTCTGCCTACTTGTGATCTCTGTCAAATAAATAAATAAATAAATAAATAAATCTTTTTAAAAAATTCACCTGTGAAGCCACTGGGTCCTAGACTTTTATATGTCAGGGGTTATCTGATTACTGATTCAACTTCATTGCTGTTAATCATTCTGTTCAAATTTTGTTTCTTCCTGATTCAGTTTTGGGGGGTTATGTTTCTAGGAATTTATCCATTTCTTCTAGGATGTCCAATCTGTTGGCATATAATTTTTCATAATATTCTCTTATAATCCTTTGTGTTTCTGTGGCATCAGTTATTTCTCCTCTTTTATCTCTTGATTTTATTTGAGTTCTCTCTTTGATGAGTCTGGTTAAAGGTTTATCAATTTTGTTGATCTTTTCAAAGAGGCAGGTGTGCTTTGTTAATTGGTTTTATTGTTTTTTCAGTTTCTATTTCATTTATTTCTGTTTATTCTTTATTATTTCCTTCCTCATACTCGTCCTGAGTTTTACTTGTTCTTTTGCTAGCTCCTTCAGAGGTAAGGTCAGGTTGCTTATTTTAGATTTTTCCTGCTTCTTGCAGCTGGCCTATATTGTTATAAACTTCCCTCTTAGAACAGCTTTTGCTGCATCCCGAAGACTTTGGATTCTGGCATTTTCATTTTATTTCTCTCCATGTATTCTTTTATTTCCTCTTTGGTATCTTGGTGGACCCATTCATCATTTAGTACCATGTTATTTAACCTCCATGTATTTGTGTTCTTTCTAGAATTTTTTTCTTATGACTGATTTCTAGTTTCATAGCATTGTGATCAGAAAAGATGCACTGTACGACTTCAACATTTTTTAATTTGTTGAGACTTGTTCTGTAGCCTGACATATCTATTTTGGAGAATGTTCCTTGTGCAGTTGAAAAGATTATAGATTTGGCTGTTTTAGGATGAAATAGTCTGAATATATCTGTTGGATCCATCTGGTCCAATGTGTCATTCAAAGCCACTGTTTCCTTATTGATTTTCTGGTTAGATGATCTATCCATTGATGCAATCTTGTTGGATTGTTCCCTTTACAATTATGTAGTGTCCCTCTTTCCTTCCCTGTCTCTGGTTACACTGAGTTCTTGATATAATTTATATACAAATCCCTTATATGAATTGCAAATAGTCTTACACTTTGTGGGTTGCTGTTAGTGACTCTTTACTTACTTGTGATTGTTCATTGATGAATTTTGTGTCACATTTCTTTGCGGGGGAGGATAATTTTGTAGTTTGGGACAAACTGGTCAAATATTTGGAAAAGAATTTATTAAATGCTCATTTCACAATTGTCTGAGTCTGTCTGAGCTGCTATAACTAAGTACCACACACTGGGTGGCTTATAGACAACAGAAATTTATTTCTCCCAGTTCTCTGGCTGACAAGTTCAAGAAAATTGTGCCAAAATAATGGAATTCTCATGAAGACCCTCTCTCAGGTATTGCTTCTCCATTAAGATTCATCTTTTTAGAAATATTTAACATCATGAGGGATGCCTGGGTGGCTCAGTCAGTTAAGCATCTGCCTTTGGCTCAGGTCATGATTCCAGGGTCCTGGGATTGAGTCCTGCATCAGGCTCCCCTCTCAGTGGGGAGCCTGCTTAAATCTTAAAAAAATATTTAACATCATGAGAAATGTAAATATGAAAGTACATAGAACTATATTATTTCAATTTTCTTAATTGTGTATGTTTATTTTTTAAAGATTTTATTTATTCATTGGAGGGGCAGGGCACAAGCAGGGGGAGTGGCAGGCAGAGGGAGAAGCCGGCTCCCTGCTGAGCAAGCAACCTGATGCAGGACTTGATCCCAAGATCCTGGCATCATGACCTGAGCCAAAGGCAGATGCTTAATGACTGAGCCACCCAGGCATTCCTTAATTGTGTATGTTTATGCACACATAAGGGCAAAGACAAAGGAAACTCAATAATAAGATAAACAACACAATGAAAAACAGGCAAAAGATTTGAACACTTTACAACAAGCACATAAAAAGATGCTCAACGTCATCAGTTATCAGGAAAATGGAAATTAAAGCTACAAAGAAATAACACACCTAAAATAACAGTTTAAATTAAAAGAATGATAATATCAAATATTGACAACGATCTAGAGCAACTGGAACTCTCATACTGGTGGGAATGTAAAAATGTACAATTTGGCAGTTTCTTATAAAGTTAAGCACTTACTTATAATAGGACCCAGCAATCTCACTCCTAGATATTTATCCCAAATAAATAAAAACATGTCTATACAAAGACTTCTTAAGAAAGTCACTAGCAACTTTATCCATATGAGCCTGAAACTGGAAGTTAACTGGACACCAAATATCCATCAATTAGTAATGGATAAATTGTAGTACATCCATACAGTGGAGTACTGCCCAACAATAAAAAGGAGCAACTATCCTAAGGATTATCTACCAGTAAAAAAGGGGATTTTTGTCCCCGACAGGTGGCAGTGTGGAGACTTTTTTTTTTTTGCAGTACTAAAATTTTTTATTTACCCATTAGTTAGAGAGAGAGAGAGAGCGCGAGCACAGGCAGACGGAGAGGCAGGCAGAGGCAGAAGGAGGAGCAGGCTCCCCACCAAGCAAGGAGCCCGATATGGGACTCGATCCCAGGATGCTGGGATCATGACCTGAGCCGAAGGCAGCCGCTTAACCAACTGAGCCACCCAGGCGTCCCTGGAGACATTTTTTGATTGCTACAATCAAAGGAGGGGAGGGGAGTGCTACTGGCATATAGTGGACAGAGGTCAGGGATGCTAATATCCTACACGGCACATGGCAGTCTGAAAAACAAATTATCCAGCCCAGTATGTCCACAGTGCCAAGGTTGGAAAGACTCTGAACTACTGGTATGTGCAATATGGGTGAATCTAAAAAATTTATTAGTTACCAAAAGAGACCAAAGATTTCTACGACATTTTAGAACAGACAAAATGAAGAGCAATAGACACCAGATGGGTACTTGCCTGGAACTGGAGTGGAAATTAATTAAACAGGGGCACAAGGTAACTTGGAGTGAAAATGTTCTATAGCTTGATTGGTAGGATACATACATTTGACAAAATACAAAGTAAGTACAAAATAAAACGAGTGCATTTTATTGTATGTAAATTATACATAAAAGATTGGTTTAAAAAAAAAACCAAATTGTTGAAGGTGGGTAAAAGTACATGGAGGTTCATGACAGTATTCTACTTTTGTATCTGTCTCAATTTCCATAATAAAATGTTTTTTTAAAATAATATATAAACACTGGGGCACCTGGGTGGCTCACTGGGTTAAAGCCTCTGCCTTCGGCTCAGGTCATGATCCCAGGGTCCTGGGATCTAGCCCCGCATCAGGCTCTCTGCTCAGCTGGGAGGCTGCTTCCCTTCCTCTCTCTCTGCCTGCCTCTCTGCCTACTTGTGATCTCTGGCTGCCAAATAAAAAAATAAAATCTTTAAAAATAAATAAATAAATTAATAATAATAATAATAATAATAATATATAAACACTAAACGATTCAGGAAGAAGTCTTAGTTGAATCTCTCAAAAACAAGAACACCCAAGATAAAAATCTCACTGTGAGAATGACCTTAATGTCTCTGTTCTTGAAGTGGGGAGAGGATGATGTGAAAGACAGAACAAAGAAAGAGATATAGTTTGATAAAGGAAAGGTAAAGAAAATTTCACAAGCTACTTTTCCCCCAGTCCTATCTAGACCTAGCCAGGCATTAAGCCATACCTTCTTTGGGAGAAGTATTTCTAAGATGGCCACTGATTTATTCCAGTATTCACATCCTTGTGTAATCTCCTCCCTATGAGTGTGGGCTAGCCTAGTGACTTGCTTATAACCAACAGATGTTGATGATGGGATGTCACTTCCATTATTAGATTATAAAAGATGATGACTTCTATTTTCCTAGAAGACCTTAATTATTACCTTCTCAGCGTGCCAAACTGGAGAAGCCACATGGCAAGGAACTGACAGTAAGTAGCCTCCAGCTAATAGCCAGCGAGAAACCAAGGCCCTTAATTCAACATCCCTTGAGGAAGTAAATTCTCCCAATAACCAAATGATCTCAGAAGCAGTTCCTTCTTCATTCAAGCACTAAAATGAGACTCCAGCCCTGCCTGACAGCTTAACTACTGCCTATGAGAGACCCCAACACAGAGGACTCACCTAAGCTATACCCAGATTCCTGACCCATGGAAACTCTGCCACCATAAATATGTGTTGTTCTAAGTTGTTAAATTTGTGGCAATTGATTATATGCAACAACAGATAACTAATGGATGGATATCCTGCTGAACATTCACTCCTTTAAAACTGTTTGGCAGGGGTGCCTGGGTGGCTCAGTGGGTTGGACCTCTGCCTTCAGCTCAGGTCATGATCTCAGGGTCTTGGGATCAAGCCCCGCATCGGGCTCTCTGCTTGGCAGGGAGCCTGCTCCCCCACCCACA
Organism: Taxidea taxus jeffersonii; assembly: GCA_003697995.1. Taxonomy (NCBI): domain Eukaryota; kingdom Metazoa; phylum Chordata; class Mammalia; order Carnivora; family Mustelidae; genus Taxidea; species Taxidea taxus. The sequence goes on from RCUC01118317.1 coordinate 21,353, forward strand.
CTGCCTGACTCTCTGCCTACTTGTGATCTCTCTATCTCTCTGTCAAATAAATAAATAAAATCTTTTTTAAGATTTTTAAAAATAAAAAATAAATAAAACTGTTTGGCAGTTTCTTTAAAAGTGATATATACCATACAACCCAGAAATTCTCTTGCTAGGGATTTACCCAACAATAAATGAAAATATGTCTACACAAAGACTTGTGTAAAAATGCTTACAGCAGCTTTATTCACAATCATCAATCTGGAACCAACCCAAATGTCCATCAAAGATAAATGGACAGGGGCACCTGGGTGGCTCAGTGGGTTAAAGCCTCTGCCTTCTGCTCAGGTCATGATCCTAGGGTCCTGGGATCGAGCCCCACATCGGGCTCTCTGCTTGGTGGGGAGCCTGCTTCCTCCTCTCTCTCTGCCTGCCTCTCTGCCTACTTGTGATCTCTGTCAAATAAATAAATAAAATCTTAATAAAAAAAAAAGATAAATGGATAAACATGTTATATCCATACAACAAGATACTACTTGGCATTAAAAAAAGAATGAACTACTGATAGATGCAACAACATGGATATATATCAAAACTATGCTGAGGGAAAGACGATAGACATAATGTATGTCTAGCTACGTATGTATGTCTACATAATGTATGTCTAGAGAACACAATGTATGAATTTCTAGAACTCTGTAAAGTGCAAATCAATATATTGTTGGGGGTGCTGGGATGGGCAGACTGCAAAAGAGTATAAGGAAACTTCAGGGAGATGGAAATTTTCTGTATCTTGGTTATAGTTGGTTGTTTCATAATAAACAGTATAAACTAATAAATACAACCATCAAAACCCACCGAAACATGTTTCACTTTAAAATCGATGCAGGAGGGACGCCTGGGTGGCTCAGTTGGTTAAGCAGCTGCCTTCGGCTCAGGTCATGATCCCGGGGTCCTGGGATCGAGTCCCGCATCGGGCTCCTTGCTCGGCGGGGAGCCTGCTCCTCCCTCTGCCTCTGCCTGCCTCTCTGTCTGCCTATGCTTGCTCTCTCTCTCTCTCTCTCTCTCTAACAAATAAATAAATAAAATCCTTCAAAAAAAAAATTGACGCAGGAGGGTGCCTGGGTGGCTCAGTTGGTTAAGTTACTGCCTTTGGCTCAGGTCATGATCCCAGGATCCTGGGACCAAGTCCCCCCATCGGGCTCCCTAGTCATCGGGGAGCCTGCTTCTCCCTCTTCCTCTGCCTGCTGCTTCCCCTGCTTGTGCGCTCTTTCTGTCAGATAGATAAATAAAATCTTTTAAAAAAAAAAGAAAGAAAAAAGAAAAAATGGATGCAAGTAAAAAAAAATATATTAAATGGATAATCTATGTATAAATTACAGCTCATTAAGTTGACAAAAAAAAAAACACCTTCATCAAACCTTAACTATATCTAATGCAACTGTTTCCATTATTCTGCCTTAGCCTTCAAACAGTATTCTACAGATAAATTATCCAAATGGCAGAGAATCCAGGGTGTTTTGAATTTTTCAGTTTTAGCTGAAACAACTTACAGAACACTATTATATATCAGACACTATTCTAAGCACTTTGCATTATGAACTCAATTAGTACACCCAACAATCCCATGAAACAGATTCTATTACCAACCCCCCCTTTTTTTTCAAATGAGGGAATTTAGGCACAGAGAAGTTACCTGCTTATAACCATACTGCTAGTATGTGACAGAGCCATTATTCAAGTCCAGGCAGTCTGATTCTATCTAGAAGCTGGTCTCTCCACTCCACTCTCTCAGATCCCTGGAGTATTCACTAAAAGCATACTCTCACATCACTGGAGACTGACAGGTTCATTCACTCATTCAACAAATATTTAGGCATGCAGTATATGCCAGATATTGTTCTAAATGCTAAAGATACAATGATGAAAAAAATAAAAACATAGTATCTGCTTTTATGGGGCTTACATTCTAGTAAGAATTTAGGTTTAAAGCACGATTCTTTTTTTTTTTTTTAAACATTTTCAAGGGAAGCCTGTTTTTTAAGATTATTTATTTATTTATTTGACAGACAGAGATCACAAGTAGGCTGAGAGGCAGGCAGCGAGAGAGGAGGAAGCAGGCTCCCCGCTGAGCAGAGAACCAATGATGCCGCAGGGCTCGATCCCAGGACTCTGAGATCATGACCTGAGCCCAAGGCAGAGGCATTAACCCACTGAGCCACCCAGGGGCCCCTTTTTTAAAATTTTTTTAAATTAACCTATAATGTATTGTTTCAGGGGTACAAGTCTGTGATTTGTCAGTCTTACAGTCCAGTGTGGACCATGACACATACCCTCCCCAATGTCCATCACCCAACCACCCCAACCCCCCACCCTCTTCCTCCAGCAACCCTCAATTTGTTTCCTAAGATAGAGTCTCTTACGGTTTACCTCCCTCTCTGGTTTTATCTTGTTTCATTTTTCCCTCTCTTCCCCTATGATCCTCTACCTTGTTTCTTAAATTATGCATAGCAGTGAGATCATATTTTAAAGCACGGAGTTCTTAAATCAAAATATTTATCGGGGCGCCTGGGTGGCTCAGTGGGTTAAACCTCTGCCTTCAGCTCGGGTCATGGTCTTGGTGTCCTGGGATCGAGCCTCATCGGGCTCTCTGCTGGGCAGGGAGCCTGCTTCCCCCTCTCTCTCTACCTGCCTCTCTGCCTACTTGTGATCTCTCTCTGTCAAATAAATAAATAAAATCTTAAAAAAATATATTTTAACAAAATATTCATCCTCTTATTTATGGAAAAAAAGTTACAAGTTGCAATAGTGGCCAGATCTGCTCTAGCTAAAGTTGTGGTTCCCAAAACTGTCTGCACTTTAGAATCACCTGGGGACCTCTTAAAAGTTCTAAAACCCTTGTCATATCCCCAGGCCAATTAAATCACAAAGGAGTGAGGAGTAGGAAAGGAAGGGAGGCAAAGGCATCAATAATTTGCCAACTTCAACAGGTGAGTCCAAGGTGAAGACAAGTTTGGGAACTCACTAAGCTAGGGTTTTTATCTGATTGAATAATGACAAAATTCATTCATGGTGACAGAGTAAGACATAGATGAATGGGGGGGGACGACAATGCCAAAACTCTATATACTTGTCTTTCTCTGAATCAGAGATTGCAAGGTACCTTTTTTTCCAATGTTATAAATTCTGAAAACATGAGAAAGAGGGCCATATGTTTTCCTTCTTGGATTTACTCAGGCCTCCATTCCCCTCCAAAGTCATAGACAAATAAGATATTCACCTTTTAATCTTTTCTTGGTACTTTCCATGAAACCAATAAAGAATTCTGCCATGTTACATATATTCAACATAACTGAAAAAGATAAGGCTCACTTGCTTTTCTATTAAGAAACTGCTTTTCTGGGATGCCTGGGTGGCTCAGTTGGTTAAGCAGCTGCCTTCGGCTCAGGTCGTGATCCCAGAGTCCTGGGATCGAGTCCCACATCGGGCTCCTTGCTCAGCAGGGAGCCTGCTTCTCCCTCTGCCTCTGCCTGTGCTTGCTCGCTCTCTCTCCCTCTCTCTCTGACAAATAAATAAATAAAATCTTTAAAAAAAAAAAAAAAAAAGAAACTGCTTTTCTAATAGGCAGATCTCATTTAATTCAGTTGCTCTGGGTTCCATTTACATGTCAAATGCAGCCTACCAAACTAAAATGCCCCACGGACACAAGAACAAAATGCCTTCCTTTTAAAAAGTAAACTATTTCTATCGAATTCAATCCTTTTCTTATCAATTGAAATCAATTTTTTTTAATAAAACAAGCTTGTATTTGTATTCTATATAAACAACAGACCTGTTTAAGAACTCTCTGACCACTCTCAGAAAAGATAATAGATGTTCAGTAGGACCCCTCTCCATTCCATCCAGGACCTAGACAGAAAGGGAAAAGGGCAAAGAGGAAGAAGAGAAACATCAGAAGAAAAGACAAAATATATAAGCCAAATAAATATATTCAAAGTAAATTTTTGTAACTGGCCAAATTCCTTCTTTCTACCACTGTTTCTGCTAATTTCACCCTAAAAAGGCTTGCTAAAAGACATGAGATTACCTATAGTCTCAAATTAAAAAGAAAAGTTTTCATAATCATCAAGAAAGCTTTTTAAAAACCATCAATAGTCATTATACAAGTGTGTTCATTTTATAATTCACTATCCGTATCATTCATGTACTTTGCATTGTATGTGTTATGCTTTAGTTAACAAATACTAAAAAACAGATAAATCTGTCTTGGGCAGAAACCCTGAAGGATTCCAAAGAAGTATGAAGCAGAGGGGTGCCTGGGTCTCAGTGGGTTAAGCCGCTGCCTTTAGCTCCGGTCGTGATCTCAGGGTCCTGGGATCGAGTCCCGCATTGGGCTCTCTGCTCAGCGGGGAGCCTGCTTCTCTCTCTCTCTCTCTCTCTCTGCCTGCCTCTCTGCCTACTTGTGATCTCTGTCAAATAAATAAATAAAATCTTTAAAAAAAAAAAAAAGGAAGTATGAAGCAGAAACAGTCCCACAGAGGTTACATGATTTGCCCTAGATCATATATGTAGTCAACTACAGACTAAATCTTTCTTGTCACTTTCCCACTCTTTCTGTTGTAAAACTACAAATGTACTGATAATAATATACTTTTTAATTTAACATTTATTCTCCTACTTATACTCTGAAAAAAATTTTCATCACAAATGACAATGCAAAAACCAAACAAGCAAGCAAATAGAAAATACAGATGTCCTACGTTCATAACTGTGCACTATTGCAGCTGCTGTACCATCTATATAAGGAAGTTAAAAAAACCTAATTTAATTATTATTCTATTTGCTTTCACTTCAACCAATGAATATCTCTATTCAAATGTTTTAAATAGATTTCTAATGGAGGTGGGGAATGGGCAAAATAGGTGCAGGGGAGTGGGAGGTAGGTCCAGGCTTCCAGTTACGTAATGAGTAAGTCATGGGGATGAAAGGTACAGCATAAGGAATATAGTCAATGATATTCTAATAGAGTTTTAGGGTGACAGATGCCACTTGTGGTGAACTCAGCACAATGAATAGACTTGTCAAGTCACTATAGTGTACATCTGAAACTAAAGTCCCATTAGTGTGACAACTATACTTTAAATAAACAGATTTGTAAAATAAGAATCCTAGAATTCTTCTGGATTCTGCCTCATAAATAAAAGCATATCTTCAGCTTGTGCCAAATATAAGTCTTCCAGACTTGTTATCTGAGTGTAAAACCTTTCCTTCTCAAAGATGGCTAGTAATAGGGGTGCCTGGCTGGCTCAGTCAGTAGAGCATGTGACTCCTGATCTTGGGGTTTTAAGTTCAAGCCTTATGTTGGGTACAGAGATCACTTAAACATAAAATCTTTAAAAAAAAAAAGATGGCTAGTAATAATTTCCTTAATACTTTACCAAGAGACTCTTCTACATGAGTTTTTAACTTTGCATTTTGAAATCATTTCAATCACTTTTCAGCCTTTTGGTTAAGATCAAGTGAAATCATTTCAAACTTACAGACCATAAGTTATTTTTTTTAAAGATTTCATTTTTAAGTAATCTCTATACACAACGTGTGGGGCTTGAACTTATAACCCAGAGATCAAGAGTCACATGCTCCACCGACTGAGGCAGCCAGGCACCTCCATGAGTCATTGTTTAAATAGAAATTATGTGTAGAGAAGTCCCTCATAATTTCTAATCCAGAATTTGAATACTTTCAATGGATGCATTCGTTCAACTACCTTTTACCAACTCCTTATTATGTACCAAGCAGGACAGGTACTTTTCTGCTCCTGATGTTACTATATAAGAAACAAAAATTTTGTAGAATGAGAAATTTAAATGACATTTGTATGAAGGCCTAAATCTGGGTATTATTTAGTACTTACTAAGTACTAGTAAAATATTACTTAGTACTTAAGTGCTTTAAGTACTAAAATACTTAAAATAAGTTGGCCAGTTAACCAAATAGACTTAAAAGTTTCAGGATAATTTATAAGGCATTTAAAAAGTGAATAAACGGGGCGCCTGGGTGGCTCAGTGGGTTAAAGCCTCTGCCTTCGGCTTAGGTCATGATCCCAGGGTCCTGGGATCGAGCCCTGCATCGGGCTCTCTGCTCGGCAGGGAGCCTGCTTCCTCCTCTCTCTGCCTGCTTCTCTGCCTACTTGTGATCTCTCTCTCTCTCTCTGTCAAATAAATAAAATAAATTTAAAAATCTTTAAAAAAATAAATAAAAATAAAAAGTGAATAAACAGTTAAATGCAAACTGTCAAAATGACTTGCCATGGCACAACTAAAGATCCAATCCCATCCTCCCTACACCTTGTCAATCTCTTATAAAACCATTACATGCTTCCTGTTCCTATGTCCAGGGTTCCCAAGAGAAAATTTATGCAAACCTCTAATCAAATCATAGAAACTTACTACTCTGAAAGGATCCACAAAATGCCTGTCAGAGAGATTGGCATTTCAATCCTATAACAACAACTGGTTTGCTCCTGGTAGGAATAAGACAATTTAAGGGATTAGGGAATAGTTACATTAATTTTTAAATTTCAATTCTGACATTTTAGTATAAGAAACAAAAGAAAAATTCATGAACCATGAGATTCCTAGAACTACTCATCCTAACACAAATACAGTTAATTTAACTAAGTACAATATAAACCAACAAAATAAGTCAGAGGCTCAAAGAGATTTTCCCCATATTGTTAGATGCCATGAAAGCGGATAAAGTAAAATTTAGAAAAAACTACTTTATACATCATGTTCTAATTATGAACACCACTGTGTTCTTTTAAACCTAATAAAACTATAGTATCTCAGCCTTTAGCTAAGATCAAGTGTAAAACTACAGTAAAAGTAATAATAATAATAATACAGGTTTGGAGTACCAGTCTTTTAATCCAAGCTCGAAATATATAAAATATATTTAACACTGAAAAGTTGATCAGATCTTACAATACAGAACTACCAAAAAATTCCCTAAAAATAAATTAAGAATCTTAGCAGAGCCCTTGGCAATCATCTGGTCTAATATCCTAATGAAAAAATTGAGGCCTGAGTGAATAATTTTTTTTTAAGATTTTATTTATTTATTTATTTATTTGACAGACAGAGATCACAAGTAAGCAGAGAGGCAGGCAGAGAGAGACGGAGAAGCAGGCTCCCTGCTGAGCAGAAAGCCCAACGTGGGGCTCGATCCCAGGACCCTGGGATCATGACCTGAGCCGAAGGCAGAGGCTTTAACCCACTGAGCCACCCAGGCGCCCCCTGAGTGAATAATTTGAAACTTCTTATTAGCAGGGAAGTCTTTCATTTCATATGTGATACCTCTTTACAAAAGAATTCATTTTAAAAGCACTAGAAACAAGATGGGATCCAGAGGGAGACAAACCATAAGAGACTCTTAATTTTACAAAACAAACTGAGGGTTGCTGGGGGGAGAGGGGTAGGTATGGACACTGGGGAGGGTATGTGATATGGTGAGTGCTGTGAAATGTGTAAGCCTGAGGATTCACAGACTGGGGCAAATAATACATTATATGTTAATACAAATAATAAAAAAAATAAAAGCACTAGAAAAGTATGGTATAATTAATAATAATAATAATAATAATAAATATTGTCTTACCACAAGATGGAAGACAACTTTAAAGAACAATGGCTCAGTTGGTTAAGCAACTGTCTTCAGCTCAGGTCATGATCCCAGGGTTCTGGGATCCAGCCCAGTGAGTGGGAAGCCTGCTTCTCCCTCTCTCATTCCCCCTCCTTATGCTCTCTCTCTCTTTGTCAAATAAATAAAATCCTTTTAAAAAGCACAATGGCTTTTTTTCTCTCTCCATTAAATTTCCAATGCAGTTAAAATCGTGAGATCTGGGCTCCAAGTTACAGAAGTCCCTAGGCCATCATTCTAAGAGTTTACCAGTGTTTCTTCTTCTCCATTGTCTTATATTCACAATGACAGAGTTATTAGGCTTTTCTTTCTCTCTTTTCTTTTTTTTGCTTTATGCTCTTAAAATTGTCACTTTTTAAATCAAACACTGAAGTCCTAAGATCGGCTTTTAAATCCTGTAGCTACCACTTCATCATTATTGATGAGCCAGATAAGTCTACTTAGGAAATCTGTAGGCAGAACTGTAGTAGGTGAATACACTATTGCTAATATTTTTAAACAAATATACAGGATTCAAAATGACTTGGAACAATTTAAAAAGTCTTTCTTCAAAGTTCAAAAGAGATTACTTAAAAACTAGAAAATCTATACAGTGATTACTTAAAAACCAGAAAATCTATACAGTGCTTATCGCCAAACAATAAAAAGAATATTTTGATCAGAAGAGGAAATTCAATGGCAAGATAAACAGTTTATTTATACTAAAAAAAAAAAAGCACAAAGAAATAAATCTGTCCAAACTGCAAAAAAGAGAAAATCAAAATTAAGGTAGAAAATTAGTAAAAATAAAACAAAAATATAGAAATAAAATAAAAGTTCACTAGCGGGGTAATGATGAGCAAGACATGAACCCAGAAGTAATAAAGACTGACAGATATGATCAGGTAAAAATCAAAGTAGTCTATATGTCAAAAGAAACCGCTAAGTCAAAAGCCATACAACAGACTTTCGGAATAATATATTTGTTCCATATGCAAAAAAAGGGATTAATATTGTAAATACAAAAAAGCACCAGCAAGTTGATTAAAGAGTAAAAAATTAACAACCCAAGAGAAAAATAAGTAAAGAATTGGAAAGGCACTCTGCAGACTAGGGAATACAAATGTGCAGTGAATGTATACAACTTATTAATGGTCAGGGAAATGAAAATAAAATAAAAAACTCTTCTCACTCAGCTGACTGGCAAAAACTAAAAAGGTAACTGTTATCCAGTGCAAGTAGGAATAAGAACTGCAACCTTTATGGAAAATAACCTGGACGTTCATAATACTTACATTATAAGCTTACTACCCCATATTTGGGGATTTATCCTACAGAAGTAAAAATTCTATTTCTTAAAGATATATGCACAAGGATATCCACTGTTTGTGATGGGGAAAATAAAATTAGAAAAAACTTGATGCTCCTTCAGAAACCTACATAAATGGGGAACCTGAGTGACTCAGTTGGTTAAGCCACTGCCTTCAGCTCAGGTCATGATCCCAGAGTCTGGGATAGAGTCCTGGGATAGAGTCACGCAATGGGCTCCCAGCTCTGCGGGGAGCCTGCTTCTCCCTCTGACCTTCTCCCCTCTCATGCTCTCTCTCACTCTCAAATAAATAAATAAAATCTTTTTTTAAAAAAAAGAAACCTACATAAATGAAACATTATGTAGCTAGAAAAAAATAAATAAGATTATCTCTTTAATGACATAGAATGAAATGTATATTCTTATAAAGTAAAAAACCCAGAATCTGTAGAATGTGTATGGCATCATGATAATCTTGTAAGAGAGAAAATGAATCAGTATTTAATTTCTTTCTATTTTTTTAAAAGATTTTATTTATTTGTTAGAGAGAGAGCGAGCGAGCACAGGCAGACAGAGAGGCAGGCAGAGGCAGAGTGAGAAGCAGGCTCCCTGCCGAGCAAGGAGACCGATGTAGGACTCGATCCCAGGATGCTGGGATCATGACCTGAGCCAAAGGCAGCCACTTAACCAACTGAGCCACCCAGGTGTCCCATATAATTTATTTCTAAGACTATAGAGAAAAATATGAAAGAACCACACTATGCTATTATACTTAGGTAGGTTGGAAGACAGGAACTGGAGAAGAGGAGAAGACTGGCTTCTTCATGTACTTCAGATGATGCTCAAATAGTTTTAATATGCCTATCTTGCTTTTGTGGTTTGGAAGGAAAATCCTGCTTAATTGATAACAGAAAAGAAATGGAATAATAAAAAAATCTGTAATAGGAATGACAGAAAAAGGAATTATTTAAAATTGATTTAAAAAATGAGTATATAGGGGCACGTGGGTGGCTCAGTGGGTTAAAGCCTCTGCCTTCAGCTCAGGTCATGATCCCAGGGAGCCTGCTTCCCACCCCTCTCTCTGCCTGCCTCTCTGCCTACTTGTGATCTCTGTCTGTCAAATAAATAAATAAAAATCTTTAAATATATATATGTGTGTGTGTGTATATATATACACATAAAAGAGGCTTATGTTTTTTTAGATTTGTCTGCTTAGAATGTTTTTTTAAAAAGGAAACATGTATCATCACAAAATCTTGTCAAAGAAATGTCCCCTATTATATATTTACAATCTGTATCTTTTTGATTAAATTATATTGGATTTCAGCTATATTTTGAAACTTGAAATTTATCTATTGTAACAACTCACTATCTGTTACACCAAACAAAATTTTTAAACACACTATGCAAAAAGGAAAATACCAAATCTACACTGAACAAATGGTCAAATTATATGAAAAACTAGCTCAAAGAAGATTTAAAAAAATACTCATCTTAATAAAAGTAAAAAATATATTTGCTAGTCAGAGAAGAAAAAAATGCAACTTCACAATAGATCTGGAAGTCACAACCTTAAACCTGTGATCAAAGTTATCATCAATAGTGGGACAACTAGACATCTGTGTACCTGTGGTATGACATAATGTGAGGAATATATAAGTATTCTTGCCAAAATGTTCAGCTAGAATCTAATCAAGTCTTTAAACCTTCCAGTTTAGGGAGATATAAGTAATAAAGGAATAAATATCACTAAGAAAATAATCAGATAAATCCAGAATGTAGGACATTAAAACTGCTCTGGTCTCAACAAATCAATGCCCATGAAAAAAAATTTTAGAAGGTAAGAAAGCAGACAAGGACTGGGAACTGTTCCAAATTTTAAGAAGACTACAACTACATAAATAATAACATGCAAATGCAATGCACGGTCCTTAAATTTGATTCCACTTGAATAAGTCAAGCTATAAAAGTCATTTTGGGGGCACCTGGGTGGCTCAGTGGGTTAAAGCCTCTGCCTTCGGCTCAGGTTATGATCCCAGGGTCCTGGGATCAAGCCCCGCATCAGGCTCTCTGCTCAGCAGGGAGCCTGCTTCCTCCCCTCTCTCTGCCTGCCTCTCTGCCTACTTGGATCTCTGTCTGTAAAATAAATAAATAAAATCTTAAAAAAAAAAAGTCATTTTGGAGACAGTAAGGGAAACACAGACTTAATGTTAGATAATATCAAGGAATTACTGATAATTTGTTAGGTGTGACAACAGTATTGTGATTATGCAGAAGAATGTATTTGATTTTCTTTTTTTTTTTTTAAGATTTTATTTATTTACTTGACAGACAGAGATCACAAGTAGGCAGAGAGGCAGGCAGAGAGAGGAGGAAACAGGCTCCCCAAGGAGAAGAGAGCCCGATGTGGGGCTCGATCCCAGGACCCTGGGATCATGACCTGAGCCTAAGGCAAAGGCTTTAACCCACTGAGCCACCCAGGCGCCCCCAGAAGAATGTATCTGAAAGAGATGCATGCTAAAATGTTTAAAGGCATAGTTTCATGATGTTTTTATTTTTAAAAGATTTAACGTAATAAGTATTTTGTTAAGCATATGACTACACATTAAATATAGGTAGTGGGTAGAGGGGAGTTTATTCTCCAGTTTCAGGGGTTGTTTAGTATTTTGAAATTTTTCATAATAAAATATTTAAAATATTTTTAAAATCCACATAATATACTGGAAGAAAAAATATATAAAATCCAATGATAACTAGTGGCTAGTGGCAATATAAACTGGTAGTGATTCTAAAGAATAAGCTGACAAGATAGCTAAAAAGTGATTATCCTTAAACCAAACTGTATCATTTTAGAGACTATATTCTAAGAAAAAAATTGAGGGAAAAAACCTCTATAATAAATTGTTACAGCAGCATAATTGAGAATTGCAAACCAAAAATAAAAACAAAGTGGAAATCACCCAAATGCCAAATAAACAGAGAGTACTTAAACTTTGGTTATTATGTATCCAATAAAAGTAAGAATATAAACATGTGGAAAAGTACCTCAATATATTGCCGAATGAAAAAACTATTAAAAAAAACTGTATGAATTAAACTTTAAAGACTGTATCCATATGCTAATGACTAGAAAGTTCTTTGTTTGTAATATTTAAACACAATTTTAAAAATTTCATGAGGACACATGTTCTTAGAGAATATAGGAACAATGCAAATACACAATCAGGAAGAACTGCCTAGAGACAAATAAGAAAAAGCACCTGAGCTCTACTGTTGACCACAGTTTGAATGGACATTCACAATTTGAATAAAGTCCTATTGTGGACAAAAGTCAACATAACTATTATTAAAAGAAGAAAAGGGGCACCTGGCTGGTTTAGTTGGTGGAGCATGCAGTTTTTAATCTCAGGGCTGTGAGTTCAAGCCCCATACTAGACATGGAGCCTACATAAAATTAAAAAAAAAAAAAATTTTTTTTTAAGGACATAGAAAAAAAATGTAGCATCGGCTTGGACAGTACACAACCTTCCTCAATTCTTTTGATAAGTCAGATGTTTAGAAAAGATACAGAAAGACTATAAAGAGAGTTCTGAGAAAAATCGAGAGATTAAAAAAAGGATGGAGGGACGCCTGGGTGGCTCAGTTGGTTAAGCAGCTGCCTTCGGCTCAGGTCATGATCCCGGCATCCTGGGATCGAGTCCCACATCGGGCTCCTTGCTCAGCGGGGAGCCTGCTTCTCCCTCTGCCTCTGCCTGCCACTCTGTCTGCCTGTGCTCGCTCCTGCGCTCTCTCTCTGACAAATAAATAAATAAAATCTTAAAAAAAAAAAAAGGATGGAAAAGAGGTGATTTTAAAGAAAAATTTGAAAAAAAAATCGAAGAGCAACATGACTATTAATACTGAAATCCATGGAGAGGCTTCTGAATAGAGATCCTAAAAAGCTGATGTATCTCAATGTCCATGGATGACAGACCAAGAGGTTAAAGAACCCTCAAAGTTTGTTGTTGTGGTGTTTTTGCAAGTGCTGCTTTTTCCATAAGAGGGATTCCCTGACTGTCCTGGTGAAAAGTTACTGGCATTGGCAAATGAGGGAGGCTCAGTGTGTTAAATCAACAACCATCTGTTTTTCTTCAGGGTGTCTACTTATCCATGATCACTAGGTTACAGAATCTCCTTAAAGCTTGAATTAGCTATCCAAAGCTTGAATTAGCTATCCAAAGCTTGAATCAGTTACCTACCTTATTTCAAAATTCTGCAGTGCCGTCCTGTTCCCACACACTACCCACTCAGCAACATTTGAATGTCCTAGATCTGACATCTAGGGCCCCAACAAACTACTCTGGCTTCATCTCCCCCCAATACCCCCACATAGCAGGAAGTCTGCTTGTCCCTCTGCCCCTCACCCTGCTCATTCTCTCTCTCTAATAAATAAATGAAAATCTTAAAAAAAGAAAAAAAGAAGAAAAGAAACATCAAGAACTGATGGAAGCTAGGAAGAGGCAAGGAAGGATTCTACCCTAAGTCTCAGAGAGAACATAGCCCTGCTGATACCCTGAATTCAGGTTCCAGTGTCAATAACTGTAAGAGAATAAATTTTTGTTGTTTTAAGTCACCCAGCTTTTGTTTGTTATAGCAGCCCTAGGAAATATACCACCATTTCCATGAAGCCTCCCCTGATCCTCCAACTGGTAGTAGAACTCTCTTTAATTTCCATTGCATTTACAGCTCATTTAAAACATTTATGCTCCCCCCACCTTTTCATTTATGTTTCTTTTTTTTTTAAAGATTTTATTTATTTATTTGACAGAGATCACAAGTAGGCAGAGAGGCAGAGAGAGAGAGGGATGGGGAAGCAGGCTCCCCACTGAGCAGAGAGCCCGATGCGGGACTCGATCCCAGGACCCTGAGATCATGACCTGAGCTGAAGGCAGAGGCTTAACCCACTGAGCCACCCAGGCGCCCTTCATTTATGTTTCTACCACCTTCCCAGATGAATTAGTTTCCTGGAAGGCAGAAACTAATTACTCACCAAGTGGATATACCCCTCAACACTGGTAGGCTGTCAATATATACTATCATAATCACATTTTCCTCCACACTTAATTATTCTGATTGCAATGCTTCTGAATGAGTCACCTCCACACATACTAAAGAGTTGAACACAATCTAAAAGAACTCAGCTGAAGGCTCATTCTTTTTAGGAAGCATACCTAGATTCAGACTTATACCAGGTATTCCAATGTATTTCACACAGATATGTGCATACATGTAGATGTACATACTGCTTATATTATACTTAATATCCACAATGGGAAAGAATATTTATTTAACAAATCCATTATTTGGGTCTATTGATTGGTCTCTTATTAAGTCTAGTCAGATGTTGGTTTACCTAAAATCTTCTCACCTATACTAGCATTTGGTGGTTAACCACAACGTCTTTGATTTCTCCAAGTGTTTGAACTTTTTTTTTAAAGATTTTATTTATTTATTTATTTGACAGAGGGAGAAAGAGCACAAGTAGGCAGAGAGGCAGGCAGAGGGAGAGGGAGAAGCAGGCTCCCCGCTGAGCAGGGAGCCAGACTGGGGACTCGATCCCAGGACCCTGGGATCATGACCTGAGCTGAAGGCAGACGCTTAACCCACTGAGCCACCCAGGCGCCCCATGTTTGAACTTTTTAAGTCTTTATTTTATAGTAGGGACACAGTCTTACTTTCACATAATATTTAAAATTACAAGAGACTTAATCTAATGAACAATTTCCTTCTGTAAAATCCAAAACAGGATCTGATTCACAAATTTGCAACTATTTCTTCCTGTGAGAAACTGCTGCTATCTGGTCTTTAGAAAATATAAATAATGGTATTATAGAACTAGTATCCAACAGGTTCAATACTGGTAAAAGTGCCAGTTAATGAGAGCTTTTGTTGCCTTTCTGTTGGGTTGGGAGGGGGCAGGGGTGATGGCTGTAGCTGGTTAATGTTAAATACAAACTTACATATCTATTTAAAGTATGAATGCCCTCTGAATTTGGTGAACATTAATATTATTAATGACAAAGATTTTTTCCCTGGCTTTATTGAGATATAATCAACATACAGCATTGTGTTAGTTTAAAGTGTACAAAGAGATGGATACACATATATACTGCAAAATCACCACAATAAATTTAGTTAACACTTCCATCACTTCATATAATTATTATTTTTTTCTTTTCGGGTGTGTAGCAAGAACATTTGAGATCTAGTCTACTCTTTCAGCAACTTTCAAGTCTTTAATACATTATTGTTAACTATAGTCACCATCCTGTACTCTAGATCCCCAGAAGCTATTCATCTTACAACTTACAGTTTATATGCTTTGACCATCATATCTTCATTTTCCCTTCATTTCACCAAATTTTATGGCTATGTTACTCCCTCCAACAAAGCCACAGTACTCCCTTAATGTACACATCTACCTATACCTCTAGTTATTTATTAATGATTACTAATGATTTAATGATTAATGATTATTAATGATTAGCAAATATTGAGCTCCTAGGCAGCCACTTCAAGTCCTTTTTAGAATAAAGTGACGTAGAAAAAGATTACATTTTTAAAAATAAATGTGCCAGACAACACAATAGGTAGATAATGGAGCTGAAGGAAGGCAGCTATGCTCACCACTATACCACCAACGAGATAATGGAGCTGAAGGAAGGGAGGGATGAACAGACACAGGTTCAGTTCTGAAGAAGCACTAAACCTAGTGAGGAAGAAAAGAGTAAACTAGTTCCATATTTCTTCTTTCTCTTCATGCTGTTCCTACATTCACTAGCATGCTTACTTTCTTTTTTTTTTTTTAATATTTTATTTATTCATTTGACAGGGAGAGAGATCACAAGTAGGCAGAGAGGCAGGCAGAGACAGAGAGAGAGGGAAGCAGGCTCCCTGCTGAGCAGAGAGCCCAATGTGGGGCTCGATCCTAGGACCTTGGGATCATGACCCGAGCTGAAGGCAGAGGCCTTAAACCACTGAGCCACCCAGGTGCCCCGCATGCTTACTTTCTTAAGGTACAGATCTCATTATGTCACTGTATGGCTAAAAACTTTTGATGACTCTCATTACTTAGTCGATCAAGTCCAAACTTCCCAGCCCGGAACTGAAAAGGTTTCAAAACCTTCCCTCATTCATTTGTAGAGCATACAGAGACTAACACAGGCCTTGGAATTACACTGCATGGACTCAAATTCTTTCCCCAACAAACGTTAGCTCTTTTCCTCAGTTTATCTATAAAAAGCTATAAAAATTAGTGCCCTGGGCGCCTGGGTGGCTCAGTGGGTTAAAGCCTCTGCCTTCAGCTCAGGTCATGATCCCAGGGTCCTGGGATGGAGCGGCATCGGGATTCTCTGCTCAGCGGGGAGCCTGCTTCCTCCTCTCTCTCTCTGCCTGCCTCTCTGCCTACTTGTGATCTCTGTCTGTCAAATAAATAAATAAAAATCTTTTTTAAAAAATTAGTGCCCTATCTCACAGGGTTGTTGTGAGGATTAAAAGAAGTACTAATTAAATGCTTGGAAAGGGGTGCCTGGGTGGCTCAGTTGTTAAATGTCTGCCTTCGGCTCAGGTCATGATCCCAGTGTCCGGGGACTGAGCCCCACATCGGGCTCTCTGCTCAGCGGGAAGCCTGCTTCTCCTTCCACTATTCCCCCTGCTTGTGTTCCCTCGCTCGCTGTCTCTGTGTCAAATAAATAAATAAAAAATTAAATAAAAATGCTTGGGAAGTTATCTGGCAAATAGTAAACATGCAAAAAATGTGAGCTACCACTATCATTATTGCTATTGTTGTTCAATCTCCATTTCTAGCCTGACTTCCAACCACAGCCCTGTAAAAATCCTGTTCTGCAGCCAAACTGGACTCTTTACTATTTCCTAAAGACACATCTCTACCCCATTCTTGGCAGCTCCAATAAAGGCCACCTCTTTCAGATAGCATTCTTGATATTCCAGCTCCATAACACATTACCTCTATCCCACACAACACTTTAACTAGAATCATCTTTGTATCCTGGGGAGTTTTAGCCTAATACACATGGTAGGGCTCAATAAATGTTTCGCAAATGAATGAGCTCCTGTTTTTCCTTCCTCTCATCCAACCATTCTCTTGGAAAACAGCTCCACATCAAAATTAAAAAGATCTCTTGTGAAATGTTTCATAAAGCTGGCCAGCTAGTTATCTTTTCTACCACCGATGTGGTAATTTCTAATGTACCCAGCATATAGTAGATGCCTAAATATTCAATGATTTGAAATGAATTTCATCTCATCTTTTAATTCCAATTATCATTTTATTCATTATGATAAAAAAATGACTCATCCTTAGAAATAGATTTTGGTTTTTACTTGCCCACAAACTCATCTGCCAATTTCTGCCAATCTGACCCTTATCCCAACATATCATTTATTGGTTTAGAAGAGATAATATTTAAAACCTCAGTGAAGGGCGCCTGGGTGGCTCAGTGGGTTAAAGCCTCTGCCTTCTGCTCGGATCGTGATCCCAGGGTCCTGGGATGGAGCCCCGCATCGGGCTCTCTGCTCGGCAGGGAGCCTGCCTCCTCCTCTCTCTCTGCCTGTCTCTCTGTCTACTTGTGATCTCTGTCTGTCAAATAAATAAATAAATAAATAAAATCTTAAAAAAATAAATAAATAAAAAATAAAACCTCAGTGAAGTAAGAACCAGAAAATCAAATGCCTACAGAGTAATAAAAGTAAATGAGCAAAACAAGAGAGTAATGAGGACCGCAGAGCATTAGGAAACAAACACCCATCATACCTAAAAGCTTTAGCTTTTACTCTGTTGCTATGAGAAAATTGAGTTTGGTGTTGATAGTTCTTCCAAATTTTCAAGGTAAGTCAGAAATCTGTGGACATTTGAGCCAAACAAAACATGTCTGCAGGTTAAATCCAACCACAGACTGCTGGTTTGCAGCCTCTGTTACAGAATTTCTCTGCAAAAGAAGTGATGGGGTAAAGAGGAGTTCCACCCCAGGAGAAAGTCTGAAGCAGCAGCTAAAACTGCAGCAATGGGAAGCACCTCCTGTAACACTCAGCTTACCTCTCGCAACCATTCTGTTTTGATCTGAAAACCAAATTAAACAGACAATTGTGTTGAGTATGTCGAGCCCCTACACTGTGCCGGGTGCTGGATATTGGAAATGAACAATAGTGCTAAATATAAGCTAACAGCATTGAGCATCTCCTAGGTGCCACACCATTGGACATGTTACATGAATTAACTCACTTACTCGTCACAACCCTATGAAATAAATACTATTATCCTTATTTTAAAAGCTGAGGAAACCTGGGACATCTGGCTGTCTCAGTAGGTAGAGCATGCAACTCTTGATCTTGCAGTGGTGAGTTCAAGTCCCATGCTGGCCTGGCTGGAGAGCTAACTACATACATACATATACATGTACATAATACATATATTCATAATAAAAGCCAAGGAACCTGAGCCACAAAGAGGTTCCACAATTGTCCAAGGTCACATAATTAGCAAGCAGCAGAGCTAGAATTAGGACCCTAGTCAGACTTCACCAAAAGAGCACACAATTTGAAAACAAAGTGCCATTCAAAAAACAGTGCTGGGATAATTGGTTATACACACACAAAAAATGAAACTGAACCATACCTCACATGACATATTAATTAGAGATCTAAACATCAAAGGCAGAACAGTGGAGATTTAAGAAGATAAAGAATAATTGCAAAATCTTGGGGGAGGAAAAGATTGATAGATTTGACTTTGTTAAAATTCACAACTTTTTTTAACAAGAGAAAAAGAGATTTAAAAGATTAACAACCTGGGAAATTATATCTATAATACACATAACCAACAAAGGATTACAAATCAGAAAACATAAGGGCATCTTTTGAAAAAGACAACTCAACAGAAAAATGGCAAAAAAAAAAAAAAAAAAA
>ML099163.1:0-20471 GCA_003697995.1 Taxidea taxus jeffersonii
TTTTTTAAAGATTTTATTTATTTGATACAGAAATCAAGAGAGCACAAACACAGTGAACAGCAGAGGAAGGGGGAGAAGGAGACTCTTCACTGACCAAGGAGCTGGATGTGGGGGGCTCAATCCCAGGACCTCACGATCATGATCTCAGCCAAAGGCAGACACTTAACCGACTAAGCTGCCCAGGTGCCCCTTTTTGGAGAAATTTAAACAAAGGTCTCCTAGGAAAGCCAGCAAAATCAAGGTCAAAACCTTTCTAGGATTCCCTGATGTGAATAATCCATTAATACTTTAAAATAAATTAACTCTAAAGGCAAGAAGAAAAATAAAAGATAAGACAGTGAAAAATAAGTGTTTCTAATAAAGGTTAAAAGGAGATGAATTATATAGTTTGAAGAATAGACATTTTTAGTATCCATCTCTAAGTATAGTAAATACTGTTATTTAGACATCACTGTGTATTCTCAAGAAGCAGAGCAAAAGGCAACAAGCTTAATCCCATTGAGTGGGATTTACGTTATTAAAAAAAAAAAAAAAGATGAGATTTCCTGCACTAGAAGTTGTTAAATCCAGAAATAAGGGACAGAAGGAAGCTGTACTTTCTTTTGAAGGGGTAGCGAATTAAGGTAGCTCTTCATCTGTCAGGAAAGTTTAAGGCAGGGTGAATGGATTAAGTGACCTTTCAAAATTACTTCCATCCCAGGATTTATGATGTCAGAAAGCAGCAGCCCTGAATGGAAACCTGGGCAGGAACCAAGGACTCTTGCACTTGTTTCTGCTGCTCTTTGAACACAGGCATAGTCAGGTAACTTTCTAGAAAAACTTATAGTCAACAGGGCAAGCTTTGGGGTCAGAAATCTTAGGTTCCGAGACTCTTGAGTTTCAGCTTCTTCAGCCATAAAAGGTGAGTAACAGTTTACTTGTATCATTGGATTGTTGAGATTAAGTGAGATGATAGATATATAGCAGCGAGTATGAAGTAGGTATACGATAAAAGTCTTCTCATTAAACTCTATTCTGCAACTACATCAACCATTATGGTATTAAATGACAGTACTCTAGTGATAGCTTCCTCTTTTTGTCCACTACCTCTTCTATTTTATGTTCCTCCAACTTCTAATCTCAAAAAAAGCCCCAAAACTTAAAACCATGAAATTTCATCTCTAGATAAAGAAAATACAGACTCTGTTGACACACAAGGGGTAGATGAATTGGCCAACGAGAAAAATCATTGAAACACTGGAAAATGTGTCAAATATCAGTAAATTAAGGATCCTTTTGATGGAAAACAGTTGGAGATTCCTTAAGAAATTAAAAATAGAGCTACCCTATGACCCTGCAATTGCACTACTGGGTATTTACCCCAAAGATACAGGTGTAGTGAAAAGAAGGGCCATTTGTACCCCAATGTTCATAGCAGCAATGGCCACAAGCCATGGAAAGAGCCAAGATGCCCTTCAACAAACGAGTATATAAAGAAGGTATGGTCTATATATGGAATATTATGCCTCCAGGAGAAAGGATGAATACCCAATTTTTATATCAACATGAATGGGACTAGAGGAGATTATGCTGAGTGAAATAAGTCAAGCAGAAAAAGTTAATTATCATATGGTTTCACTTACTTGTGGAGCATAAGGAATAATATGGAGGACACTGGGAGATGGAGCAGAGAAGTGAGTTGGGGGAAATTGGAGGGGGAGACAAACCATGAGAGACTACGGACTCTGAGAAACAAACTAAGAGTTTTGGAGGGGAGGAGTATGGGGGCTTGGGTGAGCCTGGTGATGGGTATTAAGGAGGGCATGCCCTGGGTGTGGTGCATAAACAATGAAACTTGGAACACTGAAAAAATAAAATAAAATTTAAAAATAAAGCCTCCTTTTGAATGAAATTTTATGCATATAGTAAGATTTTTGTGGAAACATTTAATGACATGGTAAACTGTTGTACTGAAGGCAGATAAGATTTGGTAGAAAAACACATACATCCGAATACAATAGATTTTAGAAGATAAAGTACTCTAAAATATTATAGTATATAATTTTATATGTCTCTTTTTTATGTGGCAACAATTTGAATTTCCTCCTAAGGTTTATTTTTCCTACACTGAAGACTTTATTAATAAAAGTAATAGTTTTTTTTTTTGCTTTATGACTTTTTTATCCCTCCTGTTTTTATAGTTTTCTCAAAAAGTTATGAGCTATTATTGTTCTTATTGTTCTTTTAAGAAGAAATTAGCCCTTGCATTTCATTTATGATATGTTATTTACATATGCCTAAAAACATACAGATTTAATAAATTTTTTAATGTTGATAAAGATATCTATGTATATCTTTGTATATACAAGTATCACCTGCCGACCCAATGACAAGATGTTAGTAGTGAAATGACTATAAATCTGATCTTGATTCTTCCTTAGCAGACTCCTATTATAGCTCAAGAAACAAATCTTTATTTTCTTCATTTTTGTTTTGCATAAAACCTAGAATTCAGAGTCTTGCTAATCAGTAATATTTTACCAAAAAGATCAATAACTACAGATATAGAAATCAAAACCATATAATGTTGTTTTTAAAGTACATAGATATTTGGGAAGTTATTCTGAATAAACTCACTCATTTCTTAAATGTGCATTTCTCCTCAAGTCAATCTTTTTTTTTTTTTTCCTTTCAGTACATCATTTTATTAAGAACATTTTCTGCTCTGTGTCCACTGGCTATTTTTTTTTTAATATTTTATTTATTTATTTGACAGAAGAGATCACAAATAGGCAGAGAGGGAGGCAAATAGACGAGGAAGCAGGCTCCCCGCCCAGCAGAGAGCTGGATGTGGTACTCAATCCCAGGACCCCAGGATCATGACCCCAGCAGAAGGCAGAGCCTTTAACCCACTGAGCCACCCAGGCACCACTGGCTATTTTAAAAGTGAGTCATGAAAATTTCTCTACCTTCATTTTCCACTTATCATGCCTCATTCCCAGATATTCCAGAAAACATAATATTGACAAAATATGAGTGATGATTAAAAAAAAGAAAGCAGCTAGCAATAACAAGAGCCTCTTTTTCTTTTCTTTTATCTTGAATACAATATTTAAAGAGTTTATACACTGCTTCCCTGTTCCAGGCATCATGTTAAGGAAGCAAAGCCAATTATAACATCTGTATTTCCACAGCACACTGCACTTTTTTTAAAAGTATTTCCATATTTTATTATAAGTAATTGCATTTCTTCCAGCTAGAATGTAAGATACTAGAGGGTGAAACTTTATCTTTTTATTTCTAGTGCCTGACAAACATTCAGCTTTTATGAGAGACTGGGTCAATGAATGGGCAGCAAACGAAAGGAGTGTGTATTCTAAGAAAATTGTTCTCTATTCTCATACTAGACATGAAAAGCCTTGGACAAGAATGTTGAATCTCCTGTTCCCGACAGGAGTACTAGACCTCATTTCCTTTTAGTCCTTGCCTCTTTTAGGTAAACATCAATGAGAGAAGCACGGTTACTACTTATTTAAATTCGGTGTATAAGTTAATTTTATCTTTTTGGTATAAAGCAATTTTGGAACAATCATCACATCATTTAAGTTGTCCCCAAATTACTTGGCCCTTTCTGGGCTGTTTGTTGTTAGTTTTTGTTAAATAAACTCGAAGTGGATACTGGTCAACCATTACCCACATCTCTATCAGTTGTTAATTTGTGAGAACATGTCCTTTAAGCAAAACAGAGGTAATTCATCAAGCAATTCTTGTATGGCCTCTCTTCTTGTTAAGAATTTGCGGCAGATAATCATATGACTTGCTGTTTTCACAGTGAGACTTGACACAGTGGAGGAAGCCGCATGAATACAACTAACTGATAAAAAAATAATAAAAAAACCTGATGAGACAAACAAAACAATTCTGTCAGTCACCTTAAGAAATGTCACCCCCAGGAAAATAAAACTGAGCATGTAGAGCGTACTGCATATATCTGCTTACATCCCTTGGGCCAAAAAAAAAAAAGTATTATTTATGTCTTTCACGGCTCTGGCTTACTGATCTTCTCTGGACCTCTTGACTGTCAATATTTTTGTTTGGGGGGAATACTTTCTCTCTTTCCAAACTGAAAGAAAAATACAAGCTTGTTTTCTCCTTCCCTCCAGGATATCAAAGAAGAAAAACTGCAGTTAAAAAGAAACTCTTTTAAAAAGCAACTGCCACAAAAATAGGAAGCAGACACATGGCATGGAAAGAACTCAAATGTTTGCTTATTTCATGAAATAATAAATGATTGCCCTCACCAAAGTACTCTTTCTGTATTTATCATAAAGATGAATCCTCCCCAATTAAAAAGCTAAAGAAAACTCCAAGATTTTAATAGGCTGTATTAAACAGAACCATCTCATATATTCATCAGGACGTGAATCTGATTTTCAAAAAGAGACAAGGAACTTTGATGAGGACTGCTCTCAGGATGCTTGTTGATTGGCTAGGTACTATCTTTGCCCTCTCCTCTCCAACTCAAACCAATTAAGGCTGTGGAATTGCCAGTATGACATCTTTAGCAAATTGTAAACACAAACTGTATTGTGAATTCACAGATTCCACACACCAATTTACTTCTATTTCACACACACACACACACACACACACACACACACACACACACACACACACATTTTAAAATCTCTATCCATTCTGGGCGCCTGGGTGGCTTAGTGTTTGGTTAAAGCCTCTGCCTTCGGCTCAGGTCATGATCTCAGGGTCCTGGGATGAAGCTCCACATCGGGCTCTCTGCTCAGCAGGGAGCCTGCTTCCCTTCCTCTCTCTCTGCTTGCCTCTCTGCCTACTTGTGATCTCTCTCTGTCAAATAAATAAATAAAATATTTTTAAAAATCTCTTTTTTCCCACTAATCTCAAAAGTTCATAAAACAAGAGAGAAATTCTGTGATTTAAGACAGAAAACCTTCTTGTGTATCCCTTTTCCTTCAATCCTGTGCAATATGTAGATGCTTACACATTTCTCACAATTACCTAAGATGCCAATAAAGCTGGTACATTTGAGTATATTTTCATCTTAGGTGTACCACTCTGAATTAAAAACAAATTACATACTCTAAATTTAAAAACCTGCTAGCCCAGCAAAGAATTTTAAAATCTCCATATTTTTTTAATCCCATGACATACTTGCTAACAAAGGCATCCCAATGCTCATAATAACATGTGGATAAGCACACAAAAAGAGTACAGTAGCATTTTTACTCAATACGAAGCAAACACAAATATCCTAGGCTCTCCACATCTATTCAAATATTGATTTGGAAATTTTCAGAATAAGTTCAAATCACAGAGGAACAATTACAGCTGAATAAAGTGAGCTATAGCTGGAGCTCTGTACCTGTTGAAATTATTGTTAGGGTTTAATGGCCTGGCAAGATGAATAGTTTTCTTGGTAAAAACTGAACATTTTGGTCAGGAGTTTAATGAGCTCAATGAGATTCTTTGCGTGCCCAAAAAAGCACATAGAACATCTGGCGCTGGTTGTTAACAATGATAATTCAAGGGTTGTTCTGAATGTTATGTAAAAAAAGCCAGCAACCTAATAACATCAACTTAAACAGATAATTATAGGAGGTATTAGAGGTGTGAAGAAAAATTTGTCCCCTATTTAAAGTTCAGATAATATTCATACTTTCATTTTTTGAAAAACATATATAGGCTATCTTCCCCTAAATTTTCCAGTTCAGAAGCTCTCTTATAAAGACAAAAGGAAAAAAAAAAAAAAACGTAGATAAAGCAATCTGACATTTCTCAGCCTCTAGTAGCTTATATTTTTAAACATAGAGGTCACTGAAATAATCATTTATTTTTTAAAAATATCATTAAGCACAGAATTATGAAACATACAATAAAGGTGAAAAACATACATCATTAGCAAAATTAGTAACCATTTACTGAAAACTAGAAAAAACATTTTCAGCAAATTGTAAAATATGTTTAGAGAAACAATTTATATTTAGAATACTCAGAAAATTGAAAAAGATAAGGAAAAATAGTGTTTTCTCTTGCCATCAGTGCTACCATTTTTGCTTCTCGGAATTGGCTGTCAGGTTTACATCTCATTAACCAACCCACATAGAATCATTAGGGCTGGAGGGCTAATAGATGCTTCTCTGTCTCACAATGCCTATTAAAGCAGTAGACATATCTTTAATGTGATGTAACTTCCAATTAATTTTAAGGTCAGCCTGTTGCACTGAAGTCAACAGTGGTATTATCAAGGCTACTGGCTTGTGAGTGTATGTCCAGGAGACCTGTGTTTTGGCACTCTCAAGCTTGGGAATGGGTTACAAAAGCCATGCTATACTTGCTTTCATTCTTTCAGAAAAATTATTTGGAAACATTTTACAATAATATATCATATATAGCACTAATATAAATTCATATCAATGTAATTAATTTTACTATCAAGGGCCTCTATTTTTATAGCCTAGAAGATTTAACAGCAATTCAGTATATACTGATTTTATGTAGTAAATTATTTCTTTAATTTAAATATAGGTAGAAGAAAAAAAATGACTACTATATTAGAAAACTTTCTTCATAGAATGGTGTTTGTTTTATAGTTAATAAGATGGATTGATGTGTCTCTCTATAAAAGTATGTAATTAAAAAATGCAAAATAATGAGACTGATATCTCACACATACATTCGACTATTCAAGTTGAGTAACTTAATAGACACACTTAATTGCCAATTTTTGCAAATAGTGTCAAAATAACTGTCTCATTTCTTTAAAAATAATTACTGCAAGAGGATATTTGGAAACTAATCACAAAGAATGCATTATGTAAACTATAAAATAAAGAACAATATCTATAGCATAAGATGGCTTCAAAAAGCTTGTGGTTGTGACCACCTACACAAAAAGCAATATCAAACCAAAATGTATAATGAAACCCTAAAATGCAATTGATAACTTTATGGTGAACAATTATTTATGTTATATTATTTACTGCAAAATAATAAAATCTTCTCATTAAAACATGTATTCTGCTAAATGACAACACAACTGATAATTAACCACAACCAAGGCATTACCTTATAGATACATATGTTTTTTCCCTACAGCGATAGTCAAATTGATTAACAAAATAGCTTTTACACATTTGTGTTCATCACTTA
This sequence comes from Taxidea taxus jeffersonii, assembly GCA_003697995.1. Taxonomy (NCBI): domain Eukaryota; kingdom Metazoa; phylum Chordata; class Mammalia; order Carnivora; family Mustelidae; genus Taxidea; species Taxidea taxus. The sequence continues at coordinate 7,165 of ML099163.1, forward strand.
TATACTAATTTCTTCCTGTAAAACTTAAGATTCTCCCTATGGAAGTTTAACTTTTTTTGATTCTTTGGGGTTCTCACTGCAGTGTTTTTAAAAATCTCAGCTAATTCAAAATTATTTTATAGATAATGTAAAAAATTAAAGTGACCAAAATTCTATAGAAAACTTGGAAGATTTTAGTCCCAAATTTGCAAAAAGTGAAAGTGGTACACAGCAGCATTATTAATTGTATGTTCTTTGCTAATACACATTTGTAAACCTCAAGATTGTGTCATGAGGATTTAAACAGATTATTTTAACACACCCCTAAATCACTTATCAATGCTTATAACTAAATAGTATTTACATGGAAAGGGAAATATTATCTACATAGCCTGCATGAATGTCAAAATTAATGGGGGATATTACGATACATGGGAAACTAAATACTCCAGATAGACGTATCTACTCAATGTAAACAAATCCACTTTGTATTTCACAAATGGAGAATAATAAATTCTTCTATTCAATGTGTGAAAATAACTTCATGTTTAAAAGGGGTTCCTGCTTAGATCAAAAATGTAATTTATGGGTGCCTGGGTGGCTCAGTTGCTTAAGCAACTGAGGTCTCAGTTCAGCTCAGGTCATGATCCTAGAGTCCTGGGATTGAGTCTCACATCGGGCCAAGCAGGAAGCCTGCTTCTCCCTCTGGCCCTCCCTCTTCTCATGTTTGTTTCTCTCTCTCATTCTCTTTCTCAAATAAATAAAAAAAAATCTTTTTTAAAAAGGTCTAAAAAATGTAATTTATATCTAACACAGTGACTAAAATATCTTGAATTTTACAGATTTCTAGGCTTTGACTAAATGGTAGCTTAAAATACAACACAAACAAAAACCTGCTTTAAATACTGAGAATGTCTGGTTCATGATGAGCATAAGTTACAGGCACCCTTCAAATCCAGGGCAAGAGACAAACAAACGAACTTACAATAACTCTATGGTTTGTCTGCAAAATAGGAAGTACTCTCAGTGAATTAGAAAACATGAAGAACCCCTGAAAGATCAAGAGCAGATAGAATTGGATTATAAAAGGAAAATTCAGTTCAAACATAAGCAAGAGAACACTTTTGAAATAAGGCAGAGATTGCAAAGGAGGTGCTCTCTATCTTGATTCAATTGGCCCAAACCTACCATGTTTGTGAGTAATGTATAAGTGTTTATATATATCTAAAAATTTATATATTATATAAATATACAAATATAAAAACTTACATATAATATAAAATATATATCTTGATCATCAAAATCCTTCACAGGTAATAGCAGGGAAAAGGGAGAAGCAAATGGAAATAAAATGCTTTATAAGGGTAACTCAAGATCTTAACTGATACTAGCCAGTGACTGAAAAACTAAATATTTAAATTATTTAATATTAAATATTGAAAATATTGAAAAATGAAGTACTTACAGTGTGTTAAAATAAAATAATGACAATCTACTTTCCGTAAAATTGGAGTAGTGGTCTATTGGTTTAGAATAATCATTCCTGAAAAACAAACAGAATATCCTTATGTCATATACATATCTAAGTGTGTATGTATGTACATACACATACATATGTGTGTGCACATACCTATCTGTATATATATGCATGCAACGAACATCTTAAAAGTAAGTAAGGAATTGTCAGGCAAAGATCTCAAAGAGTAGGGGTGAATATGTGTGTATTCAGAATTTGGCACTGCTTTTCCCCAGCAGATATTTGGATCTGCATAGCAGGTAACTGGTAGGTTAATAAGCAAAAGATAATTTTGAAATGTACACATGATATTAAGTAGAGTGAGAGAACAGGACAAAGTCTTATTCATTCCACAGGCTTTGGCTGAGAAGATATAAGTGCTAAATATTAGGAGTAAGGTTAAACAAGAAAGAAAGCATTCTTCCCAAAGATAAAAATGCATCATCAATTTACTTCAGTCTTTTATTGAATTTAAGTGATATAGTATTTCTAGTATCCAATCTCAGTGATAGTCAAAGGAAGATAATTGAGAATCTCAAAAAACTTTTACATTTTTATTTAAAATTTCCAACACATAAGGAAATTAAACTATGTGATTGTAAATTATGAGACAAATGAGAACATATATGCATATGGATTTGGATAGGGAATATTTCAGCCATAAACCTTAAAATAACTAACAAATGTGTAAAGAGCATCGCAGGGGATAAGAAGGAGAATGAGGGAAAAGCAATGCTTGAGATAATGGCAGGGAAAGTAGCAAAACTGATGGAAGACACCAACCAAATGGTTCTAAAAATCATGTGAAGAAACCATACAAAGAAAACCATACTGAGGCACTTTAAAACAACTGAAAACCCAGGACAAAAACAGTATCATAAAAGTAGTAGAGAAAATTTAAGAAAAAAAAAAAAAAAAGTCAAGGCTTAGGAAGATGGTGGAGAAAGAGGACTCTAAGCTTACCTTATCCTATGTTTACAAAGAGGTATCACTCACATCCCAGTAATAAACTGAACAGTGATCCAATGACTGGCAGAGCAAACTCCACAACTAAATATAGAAAAGAAGCCTAGCCAGGGAGGTTAGGAAGGGCAGAATGGGTGGCCAGGAGTGTTAAGGTTAATGTAAAGCATGAAATCAACCATAATACCTGGAGTGCTAAAACGTAACAGAGAAGCCTTTGGAGGTGAAGGAAGGTTTCGGAGAAGGGCTTAGGCCTTTGGAAAGCCAAGGCCTGCCGGACCACTCTGCCCACAAATGCCACTGGGAGTTGCCTTCCCTGAGACTTTCTAAGCCCAGACAACTGCTCTGTGATTGAAGAGATGTATACATTGTCCCTTAGGCTATGTTTAGCAGAACAGGCAGATTAGCATATTTTATCTTTCCCATAAACAGATCCTCCAGTTTCAGTAAGACCCCTTGTCACACATTAGGTGCTTGAAAAACACTGATAAGGATTTCTGATTATTACAGAATTACAATTAAAGCAGGAGTAAAGAAGAACAAAGGGTTTTTGTGTCTTTGCATTGACTCCCTTGCCTTCTCCTCTCTTTCACAGCAAAGTTTAGAGTAATCTTTCATCCCTCAGTATAGGGATTGCTGGCCATTCCTGCCACAAGAGCTGTCTGCAGGAGGGAGAGAGCTGTGGTCAAGAAGAGGGGAAAGCACCAGAGAGTACTGGAAAAATGGATCTCCTTAACATCTGGCCTTGAAAACTAGATGGGCTAAATTCCATGAATTTGTATAACCAGCAGGATTTGGATCTGGGGATGTGGAGCTTTAAAACTCAGCTGGCTCAGCACTGGACAAGCAGAGAGGGCAAGTGACACCAGTCCCATCCCTAAAGGGACAACAGCTCAGGAAGAAGAAACACAGAAGCAAAAGCTTGCACAATGGGAAGGAAATCTGTTTTTACTGATTTCAGAGAATGTTGTGTGACTTCTCTGGGAACAAAGGACCTGGTAGGTGCCCTTTTCCTCTCTTCCCACCCAGGATAAAACAGAGCTACCTCCGGGAGGAATCACTGTAAAGACACTTGCTACCTAACCTGCTAGCAGTGCATCCCACACCCAAGTTCTCCTGAGGACTTGTCCACCCCAAACCTACTGGCCTCAGCCCTAGGCTCAGTACAAATTTTGTTAATTTGTACTAACCTACCCACTCCTCCACCCATATGCCCTGTACAAAGAATTAACCTACCCACTCCTCCACCCATATGCCCTGTACAAAGACTCCTTATCCGCTGCCCAATTTTGCTACTGCATGCCCACCTGCTGCTGCCCTTTCAGTGATCTGGCTTAGGACTAGGTGCTCAGCGCAAATTTTGCTAACATACTAACTTACCCTCAAGTCCTTTTGCAAATATGCTGCCTCAGAGCCAGACTACCTGGGTCTCACTAACACCACAGAGAGCATGCATACAACCCCATAACAGGCAAAGAGTCAGTGCAGACATATGGACTGAAAGGAAAAGCAACTCACACATAATAATAGGACAAAAGAAACACATATAGTAGACTCCCCTTAAGTGCCAGGTTCTAGTGAAAAGGGGACACTGCACTTCAGGTCACTACAGGACTTCTTCCTCATAAAGTCACTACTTTGAAAACATAGCTGAATTTCATAACACAGAGAAACAGACAAAGAAAGACAGACAAGTGAGGAGACAGAGAAATATGCCCCAAATAAAAGAACAGGACAAAATCACAGCTAAAGATCTAAGCATAATAGAAATGAGTAATATGCCTGTTGTAGAATTTAAAGTAGTGATCATAAAGATACTCAATGGACTTCAGAAAAAGGTATAGGACATCAGTGAGATCCTTGACAAAGAGATAAAAAGTAACATATCAGAGATGAAGAACTCAATAAATAAAATTAAAAATACAACAGATGGAATAAATAGTAGGCTACAGGAAGCAGAGGAATAGATCAGTGGCCTGGAAGAATGAGTAATGCAAAGCAATCAAGCTGACCAGATAAGAGACAAACAAAGATGGCTTAATAAGGTATACTTAGAGAACTCACTGATTCCATCAAGTGTAATAACATGCACTTTATGGGGTTCCCAAAAGAAGACAGAAGGAGAAGAGAGGAAAAGGTGGGCAGAAAATATATTTGGAGAAATAATCACTGAAAACTTCCTGAATCTGGAGAGGGAAACAGAGATCCTGATTCAGGAGGCACAGAGATACCTCAACAAATTCAACCCAAAGAGGTGCACACCAAGGCAAAAAAACAGCAAAAAAATAGTGATAAAGAAAGAATTTTAAAGGCTGCAAGAAAAAAAGAATACAGTTACATACAAAAGAAATCCCATAAGCCTATCAGCACATTTTTCAGTGGAAACTTTGTAGGCTGGAAGGTAGTAGCATGATGTATTCAAAGCGCTGAAAGAAAAAAATCTGCAGCCAAGTAAACTTTATCCAACAAGGCTATCAGTCAGAATAAAAAGATAAAAAGTTTTCCAGGCAATTAAAATTAAAAGAATTCATTACCAGTAAACCAGCCCTATAAATACCTGAAATGTAGACAGGAGAGCAGTAAAAATTGAACTCAAAGTTAAGCAACCATCAGCTTAATATAGACTTCTGCTATATGCAGAAGATGTTATATATAAACTGAATGGTAACCACAAATTCAAAAAAGTAAAAGATAATGAGAAAATATGGAGTAAGGAATCCAGGTATTTGGTATGATATCTTACATCCTTTTATTTTGTGTTTCTCTTGACAGATTTTTATAGCTATACTTGATTTTTTTTTCTTCTTGTGCTTTCTCTTTTTCTTACTTTTACCTATGGTTTTGCACTCACAGAGTTGCTTTTAACCTTTCCTGCAGGGCTGGTTTACTGGACAGCAACATGAAAAAGAGTGAAACTGAACCACTTTCTTATACTATACCTGATAATAAACTCAAAATAAATTAAAGACCTAAATTTGAGATCTGAAAACACATAAATCCTACAGGAGAGCACAGGTAATGATTTCTCTGACATCTGCTATAGCAACATTTTTCTATATATGTTTTCTGAGGCAAGGGAAACAAAAAAAAAAGAATAAACCTTTGAGAGTACATTAAAATAAAAAGGTTTTTCACAGTGAAGGAAACAATCAACAGAACTGAAAGACATCCCATGGAATGGGAAAAAATATTTCCAAATGACATATCTCATAAAGGGTTAGTATCAAAAATGCACAAAATAATTTATATAACTCAACATCCAAAAAAGAAATAACCCAATTAAAAAATGGGCAGAAGACAGGAATAGATATATCTTTAAAGAAGACAGAGATGGCCAACAGGCACAGAAGAAGATGCTCAACATCACTCCTCCATGGAGAAATGCAAATCAAAACTACAACGAGTTATCACCACATACTTGTCAGAATGGCTAAAATCCACAACACAAGAAACAACAAATGCTGATCAAGATGTAGAGAAGAACCCATGCATCCTTTTGGTGGGAATGCAAACTAGTGCAGCTACCATGGAAAACAGTATGGAGTTTCCTCAAAAAGTTAAAAATAGAAATACCCTAGGATCCAGTAATTGTAGTATTGGGTATTTAACCCCAAAATATAAAAACACTAATTTAATGGAATATATGCATCTTTATGTTTATTGCAGCATTACATAGAACTACCAGACTATAGAAGAAGCCCATGTTTCCATCCACAGATGAATGGATAAAGAAGAGGAGTGGTATGTGTACACACACACGCGCACACACACACACTGGAATGGTATTCGGTTATGAAAAAGAACAAAATCTTGTTACTTGCAAAGACATACATAGAGCTAGAGTAGATAAGTAGGTCAGTCAGAGAAAGTAGATTAGTCAGAGAAAGATGAATAACACACGATTTCACTCATATATGGAATTTAAGAAATGAAACAAATGAGCAAAGGGGAAAAAAAACAGAAAGTCAAATCAAGAAACAGTAACTATAAAGAACAAACTGATGATTACCAGAGGGGTGGTAGGTGGGGTGATGGGTGAAATAGGTGATGGGAATTAAGGAGTGCACTTGTGATGAGCACTGGGTGATATATGGAGTTGCTGAATTGCTATACTGTATATCTGAAACTGTAACACTGTATATTAACTATACTGAAATTAAAATAAAATAAATGTCAGGTCATAAGAGCAACAATAAGACTGAAGGCTGAATTTTCAACACAAACAACAGAGGGCAGAGGACAAGAGGATAAATGTTATACTTAATATACCAAAATGAAAACTAATTTCCATTTTGGAACGCTCTATCCAACAAATTTCAAACATAGAATTTATATGCAGCAAAAATGCCATCCAAAAAAGAAGCTGAAAGAAATTCCAGAAGAACAAAAATTGAGATAATTTATCATAAGCATAGCAACAGTCAAGGATTATAGTGTTTTTTCTCAAGCAGAACATAAATGATCTTAGATAAAGTCTTGTAGATACAGGAAGAAATAAAGAACAATATAAGAAGGACATGCATAAGGAAAACTATAAGTAAATATTAAGCATCTGAAAAAAACTGTTGACTGAAAGAGAATGAAAGAGATTGAAAAAGAATGAAAAAGTATATACTATGATTTTATTAATAAATGAAATTCACTTTTTCTAATGTTCACTATTTGAATAAAAGTAAACATTGTGGACCAATAAATTGCTAGAGAAAAAGTGCAACAGGTTAATGAAAAATAACTGAATGAAATAATCAAAAATCAAAGATGAAAAGACAAAAAGACAAATTTGTATGTATACGGTAGATATTAGCCTTTCAAATGCACACAAAATCACCATAATTACCTGCATCCTGAGACATAAAAGATAGCTCTCCAAATTCCAAAGGCTTGAATCATTAAATAACTGAAAAATTCAGCTACAAATAAATAAAAGATTATACTAAATTATTTTATTCTTGGAAATCATGCTTAATTATTCATTGCTCAAAATAAAAACCCAAATGAAAATGGAAAATAATTAACCAATCTGTTGGATTTAGTTTGCTTAATTTAGATTCTATGCCAATTTCTCCTTAATGTGAAGATTGTTCTAGAAGCTAGCCTTGATTTATTAGTTTTGAGGTTTGTTGGGTCTAGACTGTTTCATCTCATTTATATATTACTGGGACCTGTTGCATTCTTCTATTATTGGAGTGGGCAAAATCTTCCTGCTTTTGCTGTCCTTAGATTCTTTTTCCATATTTTTCCTTTCAGTAACTGTTGGCTGTTTTGAAGTTCTCAAGTCCATTTGTTGATCCATTGATTTCTTGTGCATTTTCATGTTCCACTGTTGATATTACACCAGTCCTGTAGCTGCCAGTAGTTTGTCCCTATTTGATGACATATTGAAATTCTTTGTCACCTAGTTGTTTTGTTTTGTAAATTTTGTCTATGCAATTGTTTTTCTACCCTATTTGCGCTCACTGTTCCTATGAGGTGTGCAGAAATATTCAAAATCCTGGCCACTATATTCTTCTCAGAATCTCCCACAATGAGAAATATATATTTTTAAAAAGTTTAAACTGCACCATCCAATAAAATAGTCTCTAGACACATATGACTAAGTAGGTTTAAATTTAAATTAAATGAAATTAAAATAAGAATTCATCAGTCATACTAGCCATGTTTCAAGTTCTCAATAGAACTAGGAGCTAGTAAGTGTCCTACTGTTGCTGTTGTTGTCATTATTATTATTGTTGTTGTTGTTTTACAAATAAAGATACTGAAGACAAATCCACAAACCCATGGATAGTGACCTGGCCTGGACAGTAAGTGGCACATTTGAAATGATAAGCTCTTTTTGTTCTACTTTGCAGTCTTTCATGCAGTAAAGAAATTCAGCTACCAAAACCTTATACTTACATTTCAAAATAAAGTTCAATTCCTTTGTGCTAATTCTGTTGTCAACTTATCATCTGAAACGACCAATTATAATTTAAAATAATATTCTAATAATATTCTGATGTGTCCTTTGGAAAAGGACTATTCTATGGAGATACTTGGTGGTCTTACTCAGGATAAATATTGCTTTTACGTCCCTCCTTATTCCTACTCCTACCACCAGCTTAAAATTTATAACTTAGTTTGCTAATATAAATTTCTCTACAGCAAGGAGCTCCCCTAGAGTCTGATCGTCTTAAGTAAATGGAGGGGCAGGGAGAAGGAGTTTAGAAACATGCAAATCGAAAGACTTCATCACAGATGTTGGCAACTCACTTAAAATGCATCAAGTCTCTAAGGTCAGTCTTGAAAGAAATGATGATGTGTTCAAAGTCAGTGTGACCAATTCTGAGGCCATATTTTCATAAGGTAGTCAATTAAATATTCCAAGGTGTTCTTTTTTAAAGTTCATTTGAGAGAGCTCTTTTTAAAACATTCAAACATTGGAAGTATTTTTGTCTTCTCCAACTTAGAGAGTTTAAGCTAAAACATATTCATTTGTTATTTTTATTTCTGTATTTGATTATATGAAGCCTATAAATTCATTCTGAATAATCATCTAGTATTCATGTATGTATGCACAGATTGTGCAATATATTTTATGTATATAATTCCTAGGCCTTAGAGTATGATGGTGAAAAAATTATACCATTATAGATGCAATCCATGTGCATTAATACATTAGAAATCAAAGTTGTAAGATAGCTCATTCTAGGTCAGAAGTATTTTTTTTTCAAAAATATGTTTTAACAGAATATTAATATTTAAGAAAATGTTTATCAAAGAAAAAAACAAAATTTAATGAGGATGTTCAGAAAGATAAAAGCTAATCAATCTGTGTTTACTTTCAAAGTATTACAGAAGTAAAGCTTTAAATCATTTTAATTGAGTAACATTTTTTTAAAGATTTTATTTATTTATTTATTGGTCAGAGAGAGAGAGAGAGAGAGAAAGAGAGCCCATAAGCAGGAGGAGCTGCAGGCAGAGGGAGAAGCAGAATTCCCACTGAGCAAGGAGCCTGATGCAGCCCTTGATCCCAAGACCCTGGGATCATGACCTGAGCAGAAGGTAGACACTTAATCCACTGAGCCTCCCAGGCATCCCTAATTGAGTAATATTTTATACCAAAATGAGCTTTGCATATTGTTTTGGCATTATCATAGGGAAAAAATTTATTTTCTTTTGTCACTTGTTGTGAGGGACGCCTGGGTGGCTCAGTTGGTTGGGCGGCTGCCTTCGGCTCGGGTCATGATCCCAGAGTACTGGGATCGAGTCCTACATGGGGCTCCTTGCTCAGCACAGAGCCTGCTTCTCCCTCTGCCTCTGCCTGCCACTCTGTCTGCCTGTGCTCGCTCCTGCTCTCTCTCTCTGACAAATAAATAAATAAATAAATAATCTTTTAAAAAAATTTAGGCCTTTGTCACTTGTTATGAAAATCCCAGTTTAAATATGGTAAGAAACAAAATTATTTTAAAACTGCAATTGGTCATTGCAGATGATTATTTTTGCTGAATGTGCTTAATAAATAGAAATATAAGAACTGGAACAATATTTGGGATCTACAAGGAAAGGGTTGGTGCCCAGTAAAGAATAAATTTGTGGAATGCATAACTGAAGGAGCAGTCATTTTGATAATCCAAAAATTCTGTAAAAATTTTGTATTTTGAGAATATAAAAATAAGTTTTATTGAATTGGTTTATTATTACTACTTTTTACATTAGAAGTCAGAAAATCATAAAAATTATTAAAAAATAAGAGTTTAGTTGCTTTTACATTATGAAATACAGGGAAGCACTAGATAATATACATTAGATAAATAAATTACATAAGAATATTTTAATGTTTTGATTGCAACTCACACCAAGGAAAGTCTAATAAAGTGTGATCATTTCATAAAAAGAATGAAATAGTTAACATTTACAAAATAGTTACTAAAGCTTGGAAAACTAATAAAATAAGTAATGTTTATAAATTAACTACTAAAACTGGGATGCCCTCTCTTCACTTATTTATTTCACAGTACCAGGAAGAGTACTCCTTTAATTGTCATGGAATGAGCAAGAATCCTTTCTTATTTATCCTTTGGATGTTTTCCTTTTGAAAGCTAAAACAGTAACATGCAATTTAAGAAATAAGATAGTGCTCAATAACTTTTAGCTATACTCTTCAAAGTATATAAATGTGGGTAAAATATACTGTGTCTCTTTTCATTTCCATATGTTGTTTTACTTAATGTACAATTCACTAACTTAAAAAAAAAACTCTTTAAATGGAGGAAATGCAAATGGTAAATTATACAAAATGATTATTAAACAGTTAATTCTGTGTTTCTTTGACATTTACAATTACATTTCCATGGTTAAAATGTATTAGTGTTTTTTTTTACATTTTATCAATTTTTATTGTATTAATAATATTTCTGCAGTATGTCCAGCTATTAGAAATAATATAACAAAGGTGTAGGAACATGTAATTTCTGTAGCATTCAAAAATCTGTTTAATGGAGTTTCAAGTCATCTACAAAATATCCAACAAAAAAACCCAAGTCCCTCCCACCCCCCACTCCGTGAAGTTAGCATAAAGACATTCTAGACATCTAGGAATAGCAGGGTCAAAGAACAAAAAGTACTCTTCTACTTCCCCATCAAAACTCTATTCTTTGACCTCTGACACAGAGTAGGACCTGAAGCATTCTGCAACTACCCCTGAGTTAGTCCATTGTGCTTTTTGGCTTTTCATTTTTTTCTAACCTAACTGAATTGATGTTTACTTACAAGCTGTTTTTTTTCCTAATATATCTTGACTTTTGACTGACAGCAAGTTTATTCAGTATCTGAACTTGAATGGCATTGAACGCTTCAAATACTCTTTTCTCTTGCCAGGTCTCTTCTCGGAAGAAGACAAGGAATCTCTGACTGTTGATTCTGAGGGAAGTGCTTTCTATGCACATGTGATTTTTACCATTGAAATGCATGACAAATGTTGAATAAATAATTTCTTCAGATACAATATGTGCATTTGTTTAATGTATACGACACTTTGAAACCTCTAATATCGTTATGGTTCTTAAGCATGTTTATGTACAAATGAAGCATACTTGGCTAATCTGGGAAAACTGTTTCTTTAACCTCAAAAGCTTGACTACAGCCAATAAAAGCAAGGTAATTCACAATAAATGGTGAATCTCCATTCTGACACTTCTATTCATTCTACAGTATTAAACTTTCCTTTTCATTTTACTTTTTAAAGTAGAGTTACACAAACGTTTGAACAGTTAAAATTCCCCCACAGACAATGGCTCTAAAATAATAATACAAAAGAAAAACCAAACAAAACAGGAAGTTTAAGCATACTTCCCTATAGCACAGATAAATCAGCAAGTAGATTAACACAATGTGACAGATCCCTATCTGTCTATTGTGCTTTAAGTTGGGATTATTTTTCAGTTCATTTTACACAGGAGTACCTCTGGAATTCACATATTTTAACAAGAAGTGGAAACAGTAACCTATGTTAATATGGATCTTCCTGCCAACTTTATGTAATTCTTAGAGCACATAGCATTGTGAATCTTCACAAAGAACATTTTGTATGCAGCATTCAACAGACTTCATTTGAAGAAGGAATACCCTTCTAAAGGATAATCAGTGGAGATTATTCTTCACCTGAACACTGTAAAACAGTGGACAAAGGAATGGTAGAAAAACATTTCACATTAGTCTTCATATTTTCATATGTCTCACTTCTGGAATTTACTGCCCATTCTCTAAATTTCAACTACTTTACTAGCAGCATGGAGACTTTATGAGTAAATGCGTCTCTGAGATGTAATCCTTACATTTTCATTTTGTACTGGTAAGTAGTATCTCATATTTTTGAATGAATAATCATCCATTCAAAGTGTAGTATGTAAATGCTCCTGTTACAGTCTGAAATGTGTCCCCCAGAATCAACATGTAGAAGCCCTAACCACCAAAGTAATTATATTTGGACAGAGAACCATTAAATAAGGTCATAATAGTCCAATAGGTCCACATAAGAAGAGACAGAAACTGCATTTACACAGAGAAAAGCCCAGGGAGCACACAGGGAGAAGGTAATTACCTGCAAGCCATTAAGAAAGGCCTCGCAAGAAACCAACCTTGCAGCTAGACCTGTAGCAAACAAAACTGTGCGAAAATAAATGTCTGTTGTCTAAGCCACACATTCTGTGGTATTTTCTTATGGCGGTGCTAGAAGAGCAATACGATTCCCGAAGAGAAACTAAAGTATATATAAACACTTTTGTTTCTCTGAATTTGTTTTTAACATTTCCCTTAAAATTGTTCAGTTTTATTTATTCACTTAGACTAAATACTGCAGAGCTATGTCCAAACAATACAGAAATCAAGATGACTTTTCAAGTAAGAGAAGGGGAGATAAAATTTTATCTTACTAGGTTATTTTTCTTTAATTTCCTAATAATGTCCATCTCAAAAATCTCAGAGGTTTTGATAAAACTGCTTTCTTCCTACTTATAAAACAGTTGTTACTTATATAGTTATTAGTGCTACTTTAGAATATCTTGAAAGGAAAACAAAAATCCTTTACTCAATAGTTTTTCTGTTTTGGTAAAATCTTTAATCTAAATCCATTCTTATAAATGTTACATAATTATTTCATTCAGTTTTTGATAAAGACAGTGAAGTGATTCACTAAATACATTAACTTAATCATCTCTCTCCAAATGAACATTTCTACAAATGCAAAGCACCATAACTCTTCCTATATACTTCTGCTGCAACTGTTAACGGCGAAGGACTTGGAGAGTGAGGAAGACACTCCAGTTCAACTTGAATTATTTCCAAAGTAGTGGTAGTTTTTCTATTGATAATT
>ML099163.1:25471-45224 GCA_003697995.1 Taxidea taxus jeffersonii
GAAGAGGAAAACAAAAAGAAAAAATAATCTGAAAAGCCAAATATGTAATTCTTGTAATTTTGCAAATTCAGTTTTCCAGTAACCGTGGAAAAATTCATTCAGGTTGATTTTAGAATTAATGTCCAGGGCTTCTCCAAACTTTCATAGTCCATTTTTTTCATTTCTTCATTGCAAAAATTCTTTTTTTGTTGTTTTGTTTGAAAATAACTTTGTTTTACCTTCAGTTTTGAAACTGTTTTAAAATAATTACTTACAAAAAATTTCAAAGATAGTGTACAGAAAGGGCTCCCATGTTCCCTTCCTTTAGGGGAACTATGTTAACATCTTATACAATTACTGAAACTGGGAAATTAACATTGCTATAATATTACTTGTCTATGCACCTTCTTTGCATTTGTCTATTATCCTGCTAACGTCCTTTTTTTAATTTTAATTTTAATTTTTTAATCCCATTGCAAAATTTTTAAATCTGTCACAAATGTAATGATCTGCTCTTTAAAAATAAATAATAAATATCAATTAATATCTGAATTACAGAGTAATGTGTTAGTCTTTTATGAAGGTAATATTTTCTTAAAGTATACTTGACATTTAATATAAGATCTTGATGCAACAAAAATATTGCATATTGAATTATTCTGAATTCTTACTACACTTTTAACTTTACATCACAGATAAAAGCAACATAACATAAATCTAATTGAAAACCATACCTTTCAAGGTGTTTATATATGTAATTAAAGCAAAAATAAGTAGATCAATCACATATACTTTATTAGTAGTGGTTATTACTAATGAGCATTAATTATTCCTACCACTAATATTAAAATCAGATTTAAGTATCAACTTATATTTTCTATTTGAATATGTGTCTTAGGTGTAAGTTATCATCTCCAGAAAATAAACTGCAATTTTAGTAATGTGTCCCTTAAGAGAAAGCACTTTAAAGATTCTAATAATATATATCCAAATACCATTTTCAATAGTCACTGACACTATCAGACACTTGATATTTTTCCTTCTATTTCAATGGTTATTTTTTCCTTCTCATTACTAATTTTGTGTATCTGTGCTTTCATTCATGTTTGTCTTCATTAAGTTACCACATAGTTTATCTTTTTAACTTTTTTCAAATAAGTAATATTTGAAATATGAATATATTCAGTGGTTTTATCTCTATTTTCTATCTCACTTTCCATCTTTATTTACTTCTTAATTTTGCTTTTTTTAATGTACCTTTTCTCTTTTAGCATAGTAAACTGAGAATGGAATTTATTTTTAAATTTTAAAATTTTTATTATGATTTCTTATTTTCCTGTCTTTCACTCCAAGAAATTTCTCTGGCTCCTAAAATTTATTTTATAGCATTAGAATTCTGGGTGATGGACATTAAGGAGGGCACGTGATATAATGAGCACTGGGTGTTATATAAGACTAATGAATCACTGAACTCTACCTTTGAAACTAATAATACACTATATGTTAATTGAATTTAAATTTTAAAAAAGAATACATGAATAATTTTCTAAGGCTTTTATCCTCCTTGATTATTAATTCTAAAGGAAAGTAGCTTATGGGTAAGGATACAGATAACACCTATGTACCTTTTACCCAGATTAATATTTTTCACATTTTACACATTTGCTTGCTTGCTTTATCCTCTCTATTTTTTTCTTTCATGTGCCTATACGTATTTATCAACCTTTATTTTGTTTCATGTTTTCATTCAAATTTATTCCTCCTTGATGAACTTGTACTTTTATATTCCCTTCTGATCAGATTTTATCAATTCTTTCATTCCTTTCCTTGGTTGAACCAAGTTTGTTTTATTTCTTCCTGGTTTTTTAACATTATATTTTAGATTATGAATTTCTGATTCAACATGGTTTTTCGAATCCACAAATGTTTGGTTTAAGATATGTAATATGAGGACTCCTGGGTGGCTCAGTCCATTAAGCCACTGCCTTCAGCTCAGGTCATGATCCCAGGGTCCTGGGGTCCAGCCTGATTCAGGCTCCTTGCTGTAGGGGGAGCCTGCTTTTCCTTCTGCCTGCCACTCCCTCTGCTTGTGCTCTCTCTCTCTCTCTAGCAAATAAGTAAATAAAATTAAAAAAAAAAAAAAAAAGATATGTGGTATGCTCTCAAGTGTCCTGTTAAGAGTTTTTTTGTTTGTTAGTTTGTTTGCTCCACCATTTTTTAGAGTGTTTTTGGCAGTATTCTTGCTGGCCGAATGGTATAGCATCACATTTTTAAAAATTTAATTTTGTCACAGCTTTCAAAGAAGAGGAGTATTTGACTCCCTGCATCTTTGTGGGCAAGGACTGGCAACCTGCTAAGCTTTCTAAGAATCCTGGTTCAAAAGCACCCACTCTGTCTCTGTAATCAAGAATGGTTCTTCACTAGATTTTTTTTTTTTTTTAAGGGGGAGTGAAGAAATAGGGGATGGGTGGTGTGTCTTGATTTTTTTTAAATAACTTTTGGGGGCGTCTGGGTGGCTCAGATGCTTAAGTGTCTGCCTTCCTCACTGGTCATGATCTCCAGATCCTGGTATTGAACCCCATGTTGGGCTCCCTGCTCAGTGGGAAGTCTGCTTCTCCCTCTCCCTTTGCCTCTACCTACTGCTTCCCCTGCTTGTGCTCTCTCTTTCTCTCTCAAATGAATAAATAAAGTCTTTTAAAAAATCACTTTTGCCGAAATATCTTGGATTTTACCAATTTATTCTTTTTCCTTTTAACCTGCTGATTCAAAAAAAAAATATCTTTCTCTTTCTGTTCTCTTCCCCTTCCCTCCCTTTTCCAGTGCATATTCTTAGCATCCAACATGTTCTTATAGATCTTACCCATGTACTCTCCATTTTCACATATTAAGTTGATCTTTCTGATGATGGTTTGAGATTAATTTTAGACTCCGCTGGCTGCCCTCTCTCTTCCATGCATTTTTTCCCTGGAATTTCCTTTGCACTTCCCAAAGGTTCACAACTGTGAGTTTGTTCGCTTATTTCTTTGCTTGGTCCATGAGTAATCTGAAATTTGGATTATGTTTTAGGTATGATGAGGGTATAGATTTTATAAAATTGCCTTTGTTCTTATTTTTTATCATTGTGTTTCAACCGAGAAGTTGAATTTTTGGAACTCCAGGCATCATGGCCTCAGCTACTGAAAACTGCCAATTTGCTAGCTGTTTTAGCTATACGGGGAAAAAATGGGAAACTGGACTTGGATGTCCCGAAGGGTAGAAATAGGTTTAATTTCTCTTCCTTGTTTCGTTTTTCTTCTCAAATAGTGTATTGTGAGCAGAAGCAGAAGCTCTTAGAGCTAAGGACATGGATTAATCTCAGACTGACTGTAGATTGGCTGTGCTTTGGATTCCCAATAGGGGCTTTGCAGAACTTCAGGATAAAATAAAAATAAGATATGTTTTTAAGTTACAGGGTTTTAGTTTCACAAATATATATGTTTATTTGTGTTTGTGTATACATATGTATATCAATATGCATATGCATATATGCATTTACAAAATATATATTAAATATAGGGTCTCTAGTTTCCCTCATAATGACTTCTCTGAACATTCTCAAAAGAACAAAAGCAGTATTTTTCACAATTCATTTCTTAGATTAAGTATTAAAATAGTTTGTAGAATGAGTGCAAGTACTCTACTAATGTTTCAAGTCTATGAACAACTACTTTTAGAAACACATGCCCATTATTCCCACTCATTGTATAAATCAGGTTCCAGGCAAGAAACATATGGCACATTGAAATTGGATGCTTTGAGGAGTTAAAGGGATAACTACTCATTCATGAGGAAGGATTAAGGAGACCTACAAAGGATAATATAGTATACCAAGAGATATTAAGGACAGGAAGACTTTACAATATATAGGCAAATAAGAGCTTTATGGGTTAGATTGCCTGACACAAGCTATGGTTCTTAGTAGAGGGAAAGAGCAAAAACAAACAAACAAACATGAACTATTTCTATATCAGGAAGGAAAACAGGAAAATAACTAACCAAAATCCAGTCTTCTCCCTCCTTTCCTTGTTCCCCATCTCCTGCTGGTTCCTCTGATTAGTCAAATAAAATAAGAAACTGGAGGGCAAAGCAGCCCATTGATGTAGTTCATACAATCAATATCCTGAGGGAGAAGTAGATCTAGCGGACAAATGGAAGAAATCCAGTATAGCCACACAAGTTCATATTATCATGAAAAAGCTTACTGTGAATATCATAACAACATCAAACAAAATAAAAGCTCTGGTCAGAAGAAAACTTTGTAATAAAGCAAGCATTATATTTTCCCATGTTGTACCAATGAATATTACCATCAGATTCACTTTACATTTTCATTCTTTTCTGTTCTGAACAACTTCTATCCAATATTCCTTTAAATTTATGACTGAACACCGTATACTCATTTGCAAGCTAATAGGGCTGGTGATAGGCAATATATGTTTAGAATTGGAAAAAGAAACTATGCAATAACGGTACACTAAAACCAGTTCAAAATTTCCCATTTTACTATGAAAAGAATAACTTCAATGGTGTGAATATATTTGGAATTTGTTTTGCTGGTCATTCAGTACAAAAACTCAAGCTCTCTTGGAGAAAATAACCATATACTTAAAAAAATCTACTTTCTTAGTTTTATACTAAAAATGAAGATGGAAAGAAGGCATTTTATGGCATGTAGTACTCACATACATTCTATGTGATCTGTATCATATTGTTCTAATTATGTAGAATAATTTGCAATCTATCAATAATTAAGAGTAGGAAATTTATACTAAGCTTGGAAAATGGATAAGAGAAAAATGGTTGTTATAGCCTAGAATTGTGTATGTATTGTATTACCGGTCCTAATAATCAATGGATCTGCTATAATTGTAAACTGCTATAGTTTTATTTACTACCTTTTCTGTTTGTTTATTTATTTTTTGGTTTGGTTTGGTTTCATCTAATATTTACATATGTAAAATTGATTTGGGTGAGATAAGTTTGGACAATTTGTGCTACAGCAAATATTCCAAATTGATAGAAAGATGTTTGAAATAGCAAAAGTAACTCTAGCAACTGTGATAAGATGTGCTAATTCGGGATTTCAGAAATTTTTATAAAGACATGATGCTTTCTACGAAGGTAGAATGGAAGGAATTCCTTACAGTGCTATGGAAAGAAGGAAAGACATACAGGAGGCACATTAAAAGAGATACTGCTCTGTCTCTAATCTCTACTTTATTGATAAAACAAAACAAAACAACAACAAAAAATCCCTCCATTACTGTGTCTCAGTATCTAACAGGCCAGTAAGAAAGCAATTTTGGTATAAGGCTAGCTTCTCCTCTGCTTACATGCTGCTCTGCACTATATTCCACTCAACAAAGCATTTTGTGTCTCTTCTACATCCCTAAATAAATTCTTCATCTGACGGATAAATATAAAAGTCATGGATTATAATGGAGAAGCAGAGGGTAGGTTATTATTTGTCTAGTGAATCCATTTCAACTGCATCATGTCATGAATAATTGTTATATTATATCAAACAACTGATAAAAGAATTATCCAAGGATAAAAATCTCAGATGTCACTCCATTTAAGTAGTACTTCAAATACCAAATGTTCAAAGACCTTTTTTTATTAACAGCATTATACATTCTTTGGTTATTTGTGTGTGTGTGTGTGTGTGTGTGGGAAGTGCACTACTCATAAAGATTTATGAACGCTTCAATTTTCTTTGGAGATTTTAAGATGCAAAAAAGGGCAATTTACCTTTTTACCTTTTGTATTTCATTACAGTTTTAATATCCCTATTGACTGAATAGAGATGCATTGTGACATAACAAAAATTCCTACTGTTTTCTTCATGTAATTTGGCTACATAACCAAAGAGTAGGAAATACATTTTTTCTTATAAGAATGAAATAGTAGGGGTGCCTGGGTGGCTCAGTGGGTTAAGCCTCTGCTTTCAGCTCAGGTCATGATCTCAGGGTCCTGGGATCGAGCCCCGAGTCGGGCTCTGTGCTCAGCAGGGAGCCTGCTTCCCCCTCTCTCTCTGCCTACTTGTGATCTCTCTCTCTGTCAAATAAATAAACAAAATCTTTAAAAAAAAAAGAATGAAATAGTGAACACTATATTTCTCTCTCTCTCTCTCTCTCTCTCTCTCACATACACACACACACACACACACATACACACACGTAGACTGAGCTAACTCATTTTACCAGTAAGAGGAAAATAAACAATACTTAATTTCTAGCCAAAAGCCAAACCAACTATAGTGACATTATGGATTTCTTTTTTTTTTTAAGATTTTATTTATTTATTTGCCAGAGAGAAAGAGCACAAGTAGGCAGAGAGGCAGGCAGAGAGAGAGGAGGAAGCAGGCTCCCCACTGAGCAGAGAGCCCAATGCAGGGCTCAATCCCAGGACCCCGGGATCAAGATCTGAGCTAAAGACAGAGGATTTAACCCACTGAGCCACCAAGGCACCCCACATTATGGACTTCTAAAGCATGCATTGGTTCAAAGTTATTTAGATTAAAAAAATGAAATCTAAAAATGAATAAATATATGAAACCTGAATTAAAGAAAAATGGAAATCTGGTCAGGTGTGGCAGATGTGGCTTGATAGTGGTGGTGGGCTGGTGTCGAGAGGGTGTTGGGGGAGACAATCCCTTCCTGCTGCCTACCACCAAATTCTTGATTTTTAGTTCATTTTGGTGCTTAGCATTTTAGGGATCCCTCCACATTTCACATGCCAGATCAAACCTTTGCTAAAGGAAGAGCTGTTTACCACAACCAAACTAGAGAAAGGAAAGCTGACAGAAAGGGTAAGTGAGGCTACAGATGCCCATAGATAATCTGTTCTAATTCTCTAACCTGCCATTGGACATAATAGTTCCTGCTTGTAATCTCACATCAAGATTTGAATTTGGAAAAAGAAGGACAAAGAGAAGAATGACTTCTTGAAAACAAAATTGGCTTAGCTTATATTTGTCCAAAAAACAAAACTTTAGTTTATTAAAAATGTTGGAGGATCTCCTGGTAGTCAAAGGCTAGTACAGTACCATATATGCAGGGACAGGAAGGTGAATGTTGTATGAAATACAGGGAATTTAGAACAGTGTTGAATGAAGAAGAAAAGCACTACGTCCTGACTTCTCACTGGACACCAGCCTCAGAAAGACCACAGACCACTTGAAGGAATTTTTTGAGGTGTCTTGAAGCTTCAATGTCAGTGTTAATTAGGAATTTAAAGAACCAATTCTTAGATTAGGAATTTCCCAAACTGGGTTTGAGAAATGGTCAGTTCAGGGCTGCTGCTAATACTTAGGAGTCCTGGTCCTCAGGACCTGTGGCAGAGTCTTCAAACCATCTGTTGGCTTAACAAGGGGAATAGTCGCAGAGGATGTGAGCTTAATAGAGGCCTGAAATCCCCCTAATTTCATGAGCTTCCTTCCAAGTCCCTAACCTTTCTGTGCTTCATAACATGGCAGCTGGCTTTCCGATAGGCAAAGAATCCAAAGGAGTTCAAGAGAGGATGTAAGGCTAAAGCCATAGTACCTCAATCTAATCTTGTCAATGACATTTCTGTCAAGTCTACCATGCACAGTTCCTTTGAATTTAGTCATCAAGTGCAGGATACACTCAAGGTCAGGGGGTTACACAAGGGCATGAATTCCAGTGGAAACTCTACTGACAGACTTCTTAAACTTCCACAGCCTCTGAGAGAATCATATTTTAGTTCTAATTTTATAAAAACAGCCTAAAATTATTTTTGTAACAAGTGAGGGCATAATGATATAACTAAGTAGATAAGTTATTTCTTTACTTTTGTTGGTAGAGAAGTCCACGCAGGACACTCAGAGGGAATACAATGTTCAGTGGAAAGAGAGAGGCCATAGCAGATAATGGAAACTAGAGCATGTGTGCAGAGCACAGCATGAGTTCTAATATGCAAAGAACATGAGGCTGAAAGGTTAAGTTAAAATACTGAAAAGGGGCTTCAATTGTCATCCTAATGATTTTGGACCTACTGGTGTGGTACTAATACAACTAATAGTGCCAAGAAAGTGTGTGGAGGAGGGGAGAGGTTCAGCACATGATTAAGCCTATAAAATCTGGATCTGTCAGAATAATAGAGAATGGATTATAGTGCAACAGAATGGTAGGGCGAATGATAAGTGGTAAAAATTCCAAGGGAAACTAACAGCTCTACAAGAGATAAGCAATAAGAACTAAAGACATTTGGGGAGGTTTTTATTTGGGGAAAGAAATGAATATAAATGTCATTAACTGAGAGAAGAAATAACTTTGAAAGAGCAGATAGGGGATAAAGGTAATGATAACAATTTGGACCTACTGAATTTGCTGTATCTTGAAATATCAAGGTAGAAGTATCCTTATTTTAAAATAAAAAATATGTGAGTCCTTACTTATCATGCAGGCAGTCTGAAAGCTAAGAAACAAAAAAAAGGGCTCTGCCCTGCAAAAGTTAGGAGGGTGAAAGAAAGCTGAACCTCTAACACGGAAGAGATGAAGAAAATCAAAGAGCCTTTGAGGGATTATAAGGCCACCATGAGAAAGAAGAGATAGAGCTAGTAGGACATGTTGAAGTCAAAGGTATCAATGGAATCTAATAACACTAGAGAAATCAAAAAGGACAAAGGAAAGGTTACATACATAAAAAAACTGTATTTTTATTACAATAAGAATGCAATAACTACTCGGATAACTAATGGGTTAATGGGTGTAGGAATAGATAGAAAGGGACAGTAATAAAAGAATTTAAATCTTTTAAAGTTTGAAGAGAGAGAAAGAAGACAGAACACTGAAAATTAACCTTGAGGAGAAATGATTCAAATAAAGATCACTTTTTTTTTATTTGAATTTTTTTGTATTTTACTTGAAAGAATTAATCATTATAGAGCATTTCTACATGGCAAAATAAAAGGTTAATGGGGAAACACCTCAGGTTAAAAAAAAGAGAAGAGACATGTTTTGGATGTCAGTCTTCTAAATCTTGAATTGTTCATTTAAAAATACTTCTTTCGGGTCCTGGGATCTAGCCCAGCATTGGACTCCCTGCTCAGCGGGGAGTCTGCTTCTCCCTCTCCCTCTGTCTCCCACTTATGCTTGCTCTCTCTAGAGTTCTCTCTTTCTCAAATAAATAAATAAATTCTTGGAAAAAAAAGACGTTTTTAAAAAAATAAAAAATAAATAAAAATACTTCTTTCTTTCTCACTTCCAGCATATATGTGGACTCAAATTATTATCATGTTCATACATGTTGATTGTATAATTCATGCAAAAAGAAGAAAAAAAGAGGGTGATGTCAGCAATATAGCAGAATAGGAAGCCCCACATCCTCCTTACTCTAATGGAGAGGCTGAGAATAATACAATAACACAAGGATCAACTTCTTATAAAGGAAATTCAGATATCCTTTATGAGGCTTCTGCACCCCAGATGAGCATGAAACCAGAGACATTAAAGGAGGTAGGAAAATGTGGTATATAAGATAGAATACTATTCAGCCATAAAAAGAAGAATGTAGTGTCATATGCTACAACATGGATGAAGCTTGGAATACCTTACTCTCAGTGAAATAAATGGTCACAGGAAAAAAACTGCATGATTTCACTTATATGAGGTATGTAATGTAATCAAACTCATCAAAGCTGAAAGTCAAATGGTGACTGCCAAAGGCTGAGAAGGGGGAGAGGGACAGTGAGTTGATGTTTAATGGTTTTAAGCTTTGAGGTATGCAAGATGGAAAATTTCTAGGAATCTGCTATACAATACTGTTACTTACTGTGAATAATGCTGTACCGTACACTTAAAAATATAAGAGAGTAGGTCTCATAAGACACATATTTTGTTTTACCACAATAAAACAAAAACTATGTAAATTGGGGGGGCAGGGAGATCGAGGATTATTTAGTAGATTCTGAGATTTCAAAGAGTGAGAAGTCTTTATTTTGCAACAGACAATGGAAATCAAGCCTGGTATTTCTTAGAAGATCTGAGTCATCAAATTGCCTTTTAAAAATGTTTCTTTTTTTTTTTTTACTGTTTTTTTTTTTAAGATTTTGTTTATTTATTTGACAGACAGAGATCACAAGCAGGCAGAGAAGCAGGCAGAGAGAGGGGGGGAAGCAGGATCCCTGCTGAGCAGAAAGCCCAATGCAGCGCTTAATCCCAGGACCCTGAGATCATGACCTGAGCCGAAGACAGAGGCTTAACCCACTGAGCCACCCAGGCACCCCTAAAAATGTTTCTTATTTCTGTGTGTGTGTGTTAAACTGCTCACTTTTATTTAAATATACATTTGGTATTTTACTTTTTTATTTTACCATTTAAAAAAAATGGAAGGATTCTTTTTTTTTTAAGATTTATTTATTTGACAGAGAGAGATCACAAGTAGGCAGAGAGGCAGGAGGGGGTGGGGGAAGCAGGATCCCTGCTGAGCAGAGAGCCCAATGCAGGGCTCTATCCCAGGACCCTGAGATCATGACCTGAGCCGAGGGCAGTGGCTTAACCCACTGAGCCACCCAGGTATCCCAAAATGGAAGGATTCTTAAATTTCAAGTTCTAAATGATTAATAATTATTTACTGATTACTTCAGTAAGCAATGGTGATCCAGATAGATTAAAGAACTGAAAAAATATATATATATAATGATTATTTTTGTAATCCTGGAATCTGAAATTAATTCCTTCACTGTATTGAATAGTGTCCTACAAAAATTCATGTTTATCCATAACCCATGAAGGTGACCTTATTTGGAAATAGTGCCTTTGCAGATGTAATCAACTTTAGATGAGGCTTAGGATGGGCCCTAAATTCAGCATTATTGGTGTCCGTGTGTGAAGAAGGAAATTTACACACAGTTACATACACATACAGGGAAGAAGGTCATGTAAAGATGGAGGCAGAGACTGGAGTGATGCCAAGGAATCTACAAGCCAAAGAATGCCAAGGATTGCTAGCAATCATAAGAAACTAAAAGAGGAGCATGGAAATGGATTCTCTCAGATCCTCTAGAAGGAACTAATTTGACAATACCTTGTTTTAGACTCCTAGTCTCCATAATTTTGACAGAATGCATTTCTGTTATTTTACGCCACCTGCTTCGTGGTAATATGTTATAGCAGCCACAGAAAACTAAAACACTTTCTAAATAAAGAAAGGAAAAACATACACAAAAAGATTATGACTCAATAAAAAAAATAAGCATTTGCATATAAAAAGACAAAGAGACTAAAGGAAATATTTTAACCATTTAGTCCAGATACAGGGTTAACATCCTTATGATATAAAGAGTACATAAAAATAAGTAAGAATAAGCAAAACCCACTAGAAATTTGTGCTAAGAATATAAATAGACAATTCACCCAAGAAGAAATAAAATGTCTAATACACATAAGAAAATGTGTCCCATCTAATAATTAAATTGAATGAGAAACAATTTTTACCAACATATTTTCAAATAGTAACAATAAAAATATTCATGGCTTGATTATAAATACTTTACATATTACTAACTCATTTAATACAAGCCTACATGGTTACATAGTTATTATAAAGTGATATTGTAATTTCATATTATAAATGAGAAAACTAGGGCACAAAACTTGGCAAGGATGTTATCAAGTGGCCATTTTCATGTACCAGTGGCTGGAGGGTAATTTGGCAAAATGTTTCAAGAGTTTTGTGAAAATAATCATAACTTTTGATGCAGGAATTCCACTTTTATGAATTAATTCTGAAAAAATTAAGTGAAAAACAAAGGAAAAAAATAAATAATTTCAAATACAAAAATAAAAGAGAAAACTAACAAAATCAAGTAGTATGACAAGGCAACAATAGTTTTGTGAACATACACTCCCCAAAATTGGTAAAAATACTGGCTGGTGCTTTAAGGGGAAAAAAACCTTATATCTATATGAAAATACAACACACAGGTATGTATACACACACACAAAGGAAAATATCTAATAAGTTAGGCTCTGAACTTATTTTTAGAAATATCTAAATCAAGGGTTAAAAAGTGTCAACCTACCAGTCTGGTATGCCCCACAGGAGTGTTTTGTTTGGCAAACATAAACTTGAAAATATTTGGAAATTTAAATATAATTAGACTGGGTGTATGCTCTTCATAGGCTCTAACACTTAATGTTTTTGTTACAATCTATCCAATTCAAACATTTGTGGCATTAAGTGTCTGAAGATAGCTGAGATAGTAATTTCTAATGAAAATATATTACATTAAAAATAAATAAAATTATTTAAATTAAATAAGGACTTCATGATTAGTAATGCAACAGATCAGTGAGTTGAATATGAGATAAATATATTATTTTATTTATTATAAAGAAATATTAATATATGAGTAACTGAAGAGCCAAGGGAAGTTAGAAAAGTTTTCATAAATTCTGAGTTCACATTTTTCTTTTGAAAATAAATAACATTAATAGATCATGAAAAGAAACAGAAATTGGGGCACCTGGATGGCTCAGTTGGTTAAACAACAGCCTTCCACTTGGGTCATGATCCTTTAGTCCCTGGGATTGAGTCCTGCATTAGGCTCCCTGCTCAAAGGGGAGTCTGTTTCTCCCTCTGACCCCCCCTCCTTAATGCACTCTCTCTCTTATTCTCTCTCTCAAATAAATAAATATATAAATAAAATCCTTAAAAAAAAAGAAACAGAAAATGAATAAATGAGACTTATGAAAAAAACAAACAACCCCACCATTAAATTCTATTATGAATGTATCACCCTTCAAGGAATGGGATTCAATGAATCTAGCTTTGGGAATGACACCTAGCCTTCAAGCAAAGTTTCCATACCAGTTCCATTTTATCCTAATCACTGCAGTAGCTAAAGGTCAATGACATCTGACAGCTATTCTAGAATTAATATGATGTGATTTGGCTGCCTCTCTTCACCAGCTCCTTGCAAACAGGTGTTTAACTCATGAAAACCATATCAAAATTGCCATGCCAATATCACTAAGACATCATACATTTCCTTCTCATCGACCAAATAATAACATGTATTTAAATTAAGTCAATCATAATTGAATGGTTTGTATGGCTTTAATAAATAAGGGGGAAAAAACAACCATACCACATCCTAGAGAAATGAAAATAAAATCAAGAATAAAATTTTAAGTATATTCAGGGATTTTGACTTATCTCTCTCTTACAGACTTTATCCTCCAGTACTAACTCAGATTATCTAAACATAGGTCAAATTATGGCTGTTGTTAAAGATATTGTCTGATTAGATGTTGAATGTTGGAGTTCAAGAGTCTGCCAAAAATTCATGACATTTGTCAGTATTTTATTAACCACTCTTATTGAACAATAAAATTAGGAAAATATTATATATTGGTTAAGAGACTTAACTCGAAAAGAAGTTTTATAAAATAGAGTTTCTTTGTGATGATAGAAGATTGGTACATGATTCTGCAATGACGTCAAGAAATAAGAGTACTACCAAATGCAGTCCACACACTTTCTTTGTTAATTTTCTACATTACCTGGGAGGTCACTTGACATTTACTTGATCTATTTCCGGAGTACATACAACTAGAGATTTTTTTTCCCCTCCTTTTCCCTAGAGAGCATAACTGCACAAAAAAAGGCATCTACCTGCCGTTTAATGCCATCATGTTACTTGCAGAAGAAACAATTCATCTGCTATGTGGTCTAATACTATGAATGTAAAACTGAGCTTATACATGCAGAGGGAGGGTTTGAAACTCAGTGATCACCTAGCTCATCTTTGGGTAGCTATCACATTTATTTAGGAAAGA
The DNA here is from genome assembly GCA_003697995.1 of Taxidea taxus jeffersonii. Lineage (NCBI taxonomy): Eukaryota > Metazoa > Chordata > Mammalia > Carnivora > Mustelidae > Taxidea > Taxidea taxus. The sequence continues at coordinate 39,295 of ML099163.1, forward strand.
ATTCAGAATTAAGTTAGGTGGAAAGTATTCTTCCGTGCATCAGTGGCAGTGAGAAATAACAGAAGGTTGCAGGCATACTATCTTCAAGCAAATGCCAGAGTGCTGAATCTAATATGAGTACGTTTGCCCTACAGAAACACTGTTCAAATAATGCATTCAGCTGGTTCAACTCATCACTGCCACATACACCTTCAAAATTTCTCCCAGGCTATATATCATTATTAATATTGTACCTTCCCATTGGTTTTTATCCCACACCCCACCAGATAACCTATAATCATAAATTAATGATCTAATAGATGAATTTCCTAAAACCAGTCCTATAACCCGAATCTACTGAGGTTCTACAAGTTAGGTAAAATCTAGAAAGCCCAAAGTTCCAAGTATTATGAACATGCAAAAAGTTCTGGTAACAGCTCTACTTTATTTTATTGACTGAGACACAACAGATGGAAATCAAAAATTTTTAAAAAGACAAACACATACACATACACACATACAAACACATTTTCTATAAAACTGGAAAAAGAAAACCAATTTTCACCTTAACATAATTCAAAAAAAAAGAAAAAAGAAAAGAAAAGAAATCCCAAACAATCAAGGAAAACAGTGAAATTCAGGCTGGTATTGGTTGGCTTTGTCCTCTAGAATGTTAGCAAGCTATCCTGTGTGATTTATAATCCAGTGTTGGAAACTGGTAAGGAATTATAAGACTTAGTGTTTTTTTTTAATATTTTATTTATTTATTTGACACACAAAGATTACAAGTAGGCAGAGAGGCAGGCAGAGAGAGGAAGGGAAGCAGGCTCCCTGCTGAGCAGAGAGCCAGATGCAGGGCTCTATCCCAGGACCCTGAGATCATGACCTGAGCCAAAGGCAGAGGCTTAACCCACTGAGCCACCCAGGTGCCCCTGTAAGACTTTAGTTAATGGGTTAACATAAACTTAGATATTTCAAAGAAAAAAGATCAATATATTTAGATGGTATTATGATGCTTAATAAGAGAACTGTGCATGTCCCAACACTGATAATTATTTTCCTACACAACCTGAACCACAAGTCAGCATAGAGGCCTACATTTTCAGAAAGTCATGAAAAAATTAACTCAGAAATATACTGTTACAGAATCTGCAAGTAGAGATTGAGCTTTCCTATTTGTGCTGAAACTTGGTTTACATTAATATTAGAGGAACAAATATTTAAAAAACCAACTTTGGATTATCTTTAGAAACATCTGACTCTAATTGAAGTCCTCTCCTTCAGTATGTTTTTCTACACTTACTCGGAATTATACCAAATAAATTCCTACCAGATCTAGTAAAATTAAATTCAACCTTATTTATCCTTCAACGATCTAAAGGTATACATCTAGAGGCGGATCCCAATTGCTTGGGATTAAATTGGCTTCAAGAAGCAAACAGTGGCATTTCCTTCTTTAAGACAAAAAGCTGAGTAACTTGGACCATATGCATGTCATTTATTCAACACAAACATTTATTAAAAACCCTCTATTTGCCAACACTGTAAGAGTTCTCAAACAAATGAAGATTAAAATGACAGTCTTCCCTCAAATTATCCAGATGAATGGAGATAGAAACACAAGAAACACTAATTACAATATAACAAACCCCTTAATATATACAAGTATGAGGAAATTTATATTGCTTAGGCTGGCAGTTTTCCTCAACAGAAATGTAACTGGCACTGCCAGTGGGATGATTCTGCCTTGAATTCTTTAGACTGCTGTTCCTTAGACAGTGTGGAATTTAGCACTATGGCAGCATTCTTCAGTCATCACAACATTCATCTTAACAACTGAAAAAGCCCCATCCTGTATTTCCAAATGCCTCCTGATACAGTGGGACCGCTCTCTTTGAGAACAATATTACTAGACAGTGTCTACTTTTAGTAGTAGTTAAATGAAAGGAAAAGATCTGGGAATGCACTTTAAGTCTACTTAGATTTTCATGTATTCCTGTGAGGCTACACTTTTTATGGGCATCTTATTTAAAAGGCAAAGAGTATTAAGGTATCTATAATTTATTTTGAAATACTTCAGCATAGGCAACATGATATTACACATATATTAATGATTTACATTTAAATTAAATCCTAGGAATAGTCATTTGCACCAATCAGAAATTCACACAAAAAATACAGTGGGCTATCATTCTCAGAATGTCTTTGTTACAGAGGGAAATACAAGAGCTTCAGGTACCTTTAGTTCCTAGTAACACATGAGGTTTTGCTGAATAACAAAGTGCCCTGAAGAAGTGGTCATCACAGTACAACATGAACCGGATGAAATATTTTAGAGATACTTCCAATCCTTGCAGGATAGAGATGATCTCTGTAACAAACTGACCTTTGCTAACCAGGTCATGCCTAATGCAAACACTGGAAAACTTTGAAGCAGGCAAAGATTTAGCTATTCCACCACCACTTCCTAACTATGCGATAATGAAAGCATGCCTCAAAGCAAATTCTGTCACACATGTGAACATTTATTAAACAATCATTCATCAGCAAGCGGGCACAAACAGGTTATAGTACCTATTCTCTCAGGCATATTACTTTTCAGTTCTCTATCTTTTTATGTTCTCTGATCAACCCTCTGCATGAAATGTTCCCTAGAGTTATATATGACAACATTCCAGAGGCAGAATTCTATTATACTTTATAGGAGATAGAAAGCCCAGACATTCTCCTAACCTAACATGACATGGGCACATTTAGGAATCAAGCTTTGGGTACCAGAGCCTACAGGATTTTTACAACCTGGTCATATGAGGTTGGGGAGTACCAGTGCACATATCTTGAATATCTCTACCTATCTATTCCAGCTTACAATGCTAGTCCACCATTCAAAATGATTGTTAATGGGCCACTATTTCCCACAATGAAAATCAATTTCTGGCATTGACTCCTTTTTTAATTTAAAAAGTACAGAAGGTTGATACAGATAGCAGAGGTTCCTGAAATTCCCTATTATGAAACATAATACTAGCTGATCACTCATAGAATATGGCTTATGAAAACTGACTAGAAATAAATGGAAACTAAATATTATACACATGATATAATACTTGCCTATGTTGAATTATTTTAAGAAAATTTTTGAGATCATAGACACACTCTAGAATTAATCCTTGATATTTCTGTACCTTGTTATGCAGGTGGATGATTTAGTTGTCTGATATGAACTTTTAAAAATGCTGATTTTATTTATTTTATTTTTTTAAGATATTATTTGATAGAAAGAGACACAGCAAGAGAGGGAACACAAGCAGGGGGAGTGGGAAAGAGAGAAACCGGCCTCCCACTGAGCAGAGAGCCTGATGCTAGGCTTGATCCCAGGACCCTGGGATTACAACCTGAGCAGAAAGCAGATGCTTAATGACTAAACTTCTCAGGCACCCCCAAACATGCTTATTTTACAATAGTTTTTATATTAGGTCTTCAATGAACATTTCATGAATTTTATTTATTTTTTTAAAGATTTTTATTTATTTATTTGTCAGAGAGAGAGGGAGAGAGAGCGAACGGGCACAGGTAGACAGAGTGGCAGGCAGAGGCAGAGGGAGAAGCAGGCTCCCTGCCAAGCAAGGAGCCTGATGTGGGACTCGATCCCAGGATGCTGGGATCATGACCTGAGCCGAAGGCAGCCGCTTAACCAACTGAGCCACCGAGGCGTCCCCTTTCATGAATTTTAATTCAACACCTTAAACAACAGAAATCTAAAAGCCCACCAAAGTTATTAAATATTTTGTATGGATTTTTTGTGTGTGCTCACTAATAAATATTTCTGTGCATGGTAGAATGTGGCCTAGGTCTTGGTAACTTCAAAGTAAGGCTGCAGAGAAATAACCACCACTCATCTATCTACCTCTAATTATTGGCACAAACTTTAACTAAAAGAACTTAGATACAGATACTAAATTTCTTCTTATTGTAGATTTTCTCTGATTTCCATATCAAATTTTTTCCTTTCTTTCTTTTTTTTTTCTCTTTTATTTTACCTCCTGGGTTCTTGATTTCCACCTCCCTACTCCCATACTCAGTTCTTTTGCCTCCTTGGAAATATTATTCCATCAGCCTATCTCTTTATCAATCTATCTCCTCTGATTCTTTCTTCTGATCCTATAAACATGATCTAATATTACTATTTCATAACCACTCTCAAAATCCTGTGCCTATTTAACAAAATCTTATTTTTTTAATTCATTTCCAAACTTTGGAAGAGAATTTTCCAGCAATTCATCTCCAGTCTTTGCCTTCCCTCAATCCTTCCAATGTGTCTGAAATAAATAATTCTACTAAAATTTCTCACCAAGGTCTCCTAATTATTAGATTTGCTGACCTGCTCTATGACTCCACACAAAATCTCTCTTCATCTTCCCACTCTGTTTTCCACCATCTTCTTGAGGTGTTCATCTTTTCCTGTCTTCCCTTATACAATCTTTCTAATGTCTTCTACAACTTGGATTAGCATTTTTCAGTTTTATTCCTCAATTGTTCTTTTTTCTATCTCTTAAATTTTAGCATCCCCAAGTGCTTTTAATCTCATCCCTATTCTCCATATTTTATCTTCTGTTTTCTCACAAATAACATGTCAATTAACATGGTTCCAACTATCAACATTACGATGACTTTTATTTTTTAATTTTTAAAAAATATTTGATTTATTTGAGAGAGAGAGAGAGAGAACGAGTGGGGCAGGGAGGGGCAGAGGGAGAGGGAGAAGCAGGTTCCCCACTGAACAGGAAGCCTGATGTGGGACTCAATCCCATGACCTCGGGATGATAACCTGAGCTGAAGGAAGACGCTTAACTGACTGAGCCACCCAGGTGTATTATGATGACTTTTAAAGTTATATCTCTTGCTGTAGCTTCTTTTAAATTCCAGAACTGCACTGTCTCCCCTACTATACCTTTAAGACTCAAAAAAGTGAAACATAATGTATTATTTCTTAACCATACGTGTTTTAAATGCCAAGCTTGCTCAACAGTTGCCAAGAAGCCAATCTCCAAACTATAGGGGAAATCAAAATATTACTGTAAATGTAACAAGATGGATAAGACTATGTTTCCAGAATTATTATTTGGAAGTGATAACTGCATAAGATACTTGGGAGTTGAGCAAAACTGCTGTTAAAGATGCATTTTCAGTAGTAACTGATGTTTGTTAAGTACCTCCTGAGGTAGATGGGTCTAGCTAACTACAAAATTCATTTAACTGGGGCTCCTGGGTGGCTCAGTGGGTTAAAGCCCTGCCTTCGGCTCGGGTCATGATCCCGGGGTCGTGGGATCGAGCCCCATATTGGGCTCTCTGCTCTGCGGACAGCCTGCTTCCTCCTCTCTCTCTGCCTCTCTGCCTACTTGTGGTCTCTGTCTGTCAAATAAATAAATGAAATCTTTAAAAAAAAATTCATTTAACTCACTAGGATATGCAAGCTAAGGCAGAACCACAAGGAATCTTCAAACCTCTTCACTCTAATATTATTATATACATGTATATAATAATATATTATTATAAATAATATTATAATAAATAATATATATAATATATATTTATATATTTATATTTATATTATATATATAAATATATATATTTAAAGCATTTCCATCTGAAAGGATATCAAATTAAATTTTCAGGGTTCTAAGATCTTCCTCTGTTCTTTCTGTCACAAACATTTTCTTCTCTAATATTTGTTAGAGAATGTCATCACCAACCATCAAATCAACCAATTTAGAAAACTGATTTATCTTCAGCTTTCACTTTCACCATTCCATACGTAGTTGTTCACCAAGTTTTATTAATTGTACTTCTCAAAAAATAGCAATTCCTCTCCACTTTAATGGGCAATTCCTTAATACAGATACCACTGTAATAGCTTCCTTAATGCACTATTTTTCTTACATACCCCCCCC
>ML099164.1:0-14299 GCA_003697995.1 Taxidea taxus jeffersonii
TTTTTTTTCTTTTTGTGATGATCATGCTGAAATAATGTGTTTGAATTTCACCATGGTTATGAAAATGTCACTGCTGTATGAAGGTGTTGGTCTTACATGAGTTGAGGTCAGAAAAGTGGTATTTGTTTTTAATAGATTCCTAGATCTTCTATACCCTAATATAAATAAAACTTATTTGATCACTAGACAATAAGTGTACTTGAAAATATTTTGATATGGAGAACCTCAAATGTATGTTAAAATAGAAAGCATGATATAATGACCCCAGATGTACTCATCTCCCTGCATCAAATACTCTCCGGTATCATCTCACTTACATCCCATCCATCCCCAAGAACCCATATCCATCCAAAACAAATCCAAGTAAAATTGTCATTCCATTTTTTAAAAAATCAAATATCTACTTCTAAGAGATATGATTTCTAACAAAAACATAACAGTCATAGCATTACTATCCTTTTAAGAAAATCCCTTAAAATCATCAAATATCTAGTCAGTGTTCAAATTTCCCCACTTGTCCCCTAAATGGTTTTGTTTTACTGTGTGTTTGCTTGAATCTGGATTCAAAAAGCTACATATTGTAAGTGGCTGATATGGCACGTATCTCTTTTAATCTGTCATTTCTTCCTTGCTATTATTTTTCCTTTTGCAATGCATTTATAAATGATACCAAGTAACTAGTCCCATACAACTCCCTAAGGTCTAAATATTTCTGATTTTTCTTATTGGTGCCACATTTCATGTTCTCTGTCCTCTGTAAATTGATAGATGCTTGCAGTAAAAGTAAAATTTGATTTTTTTTTGGAAAGGATATTTTATCAGTGATTGTCTACTTCTATCAGTAAGTAAATACCGCCTTATTGATGACAAGATAACTGATTTTTTTTTGTACCCCTCTGATTTAACTAACACTGTCAAACCTGTAAAAACTTTGTTATTCAGTCTGGAAAGTCTCAACTTTGTTTTTCACTTAACATAAGTGAAAGCTTTTAAACCAATTAGTTGGTTCATTCAAAACCAGTTGGGTGCATATCATGTACTAACTACTGTTTTCTTAAAACAGGACAGGATTGGGATACAAGGTTGTCTCCTCCCTGAGGGAGCAGTGTCCACAATGGCCAAACTGTCAAAGGAGTCATGATGTCCTTCAGCAGATGAATGGATACAGAAGATGTGGTTCATATATACAATGGAATATTATTCAGCCATCAGAAAGGATGAACATCTACAATTTACATTGACTTGGATGGATCTGGAAGGTATTATGCTAAGTGAAATAACTCAGTCAGAGAAACACAATTATCATACTCATATGTGAAACATAAGGAATAGTGCAGAGGACAATGGGGGAAGGGAGGGAAAACTGAATGGGAAGAAATCATTGAGAGAAAAAAAACTTATGAGACTCTTGACTCTGGGAAACAAACTTAAGAAAGGGGGGGGATAGGTAACTGAATGATTAGAATTAAAGAGGGCATGTGATATGATGAGCATTGGGTGTTGTATTTAACTAATTAATCATTGAACATTATATATATAAACTAATGAAAAATTATACCATGACTAATTGAATTTAAGTTAAAAAATAAAAATTAAAAACAAAAACAAAACCACAGCATTATACAGCATCGCCATATGACATGAGTCTAGATGAGATGCTGCATCTCTTGGTCTTGGGATGAGTTGGGAGCAGAAACCTAGTCTAGGGGAAAGATCTTACTGGAATGGGAAACAGAAGAGCAGGGCATGGTTGGTATGACTGAATGAGGGTTTCCATGCTACCCACTACATTAGGAATCTGTCTAGGAGGTTAGGGAGCAAGAGTACTTTGTTAAACAGGAAAAATATGATTGTATGTATGTCTTAGAAAGAAAACTCTGTTAAAACTCTGTTATGGAAATGCCAGATTGGAAATTCCAAGTGAGAGAGAGAGAAGTGAATTTTATAAATCACTCAATATAACCACTGATTAGATCAGTGCTAGAAGTATACAATCCAATGGAAGCCATCCTAAGTCAAGTATGAATTGTGTCTAGGTCTTGGAGTCTGTCTTATGCTACATGATCTTAGACAAGCTTTTTTACATCTCAGCGCCTGAGTTTTCTTATCTTTAAACTGCCTACAATTGTATTACTCAAGAGAGAATGGGTTTCGAGTCACAAAAAAACCAATTCAAACTGGCATAGAAAGAAAGGGATTCATTATGTCATTTGGGGTAATATTCAAGGACATGTCTGAAGTGACAAAATCCGGGGACTCAGGGTCACCAAAAACTGGCATTTTTCCTTCTTGGCTCTATTCACATGTATGTAAACACCGTCCCTTAAATAATCACTTCTATGTAGCAGGTTCTGGATCCCCCAAGGTTGCAACTTCATCCCCAAATTTAGTAGAAATGGAAGAGATGCTCTACTTTAAGAGTGGATATAAGAGTTCTGAATCTGGATCCCACTGACCTAAATGGGTTTAGTTGCATATCCCTGGACCAATTCCTTTGACAGGAGATGGGGATATACTAATTGACTCATACTACAACTACCTTCAAAATCAAAACTGGGTCTTGAGATATACTGCACAATAAAGTAACAACTGTCCACTACCAGACAGTGAAAATAATGTATATATACATATACGTATATCTCCATTAAGTCTGTCTTATTCTTTCATATGTTCTGGACCCACTTTCTTGTTCTGGCCATCCCTAGGACAACATGGAAGCCTCGATACTGAGTAACAGCCCCTCACCCCAGCTGTTCTAAGTATCTTTTATTTCTGCCTCAGCAATTGTGGCAGATACAGATGCATGTTGTTCATATTTTCTTCAAGAAAGAATCACTGTCCAGAAACAAAGAGAATAGTGAGCTGACAGATTCCAACTGTAAATTCTTTCAGGGTCCTGCTTGAGGTTTTTGACCGAAGTGACACTCTTCTCCATGTGGTCCCTGGTCAATGTTGTTTAAAATTTCTCAAACTCCAGATATAGAAACAGGGAGTACAGATGTTTGCGTACATTCATGCGTTTGATTTCGTTAGGTATGTGCAGTGGGAAAACAGAAATTGAAAGCAGTCTTAAAATAATTGTAGAAGGAATTGAAGCAATGAAACATCACAGCAGTTTACGAAGTTAGGAAGAGAAGTAACAGACAGTCACTGAAGTAGATTAAAAATCTATAAGGCCACATGTAATGCTTGTGGTCTATTAATTATAACTCAGATATTGGTATAATTCAGATAGGAGACAATTAAAGATGGTTGAGAGGAGTTTGAGGTTTGTAGTTGTCAATAGCAAATAAGTTTTAAGAGTAATATTACTTGTTAAGTAAAATGGATGTTGAAGAAGAGATTTTGAAGGATAAATGATAAATGTAAAAGTCTGCATTCAAAAGCTCTCAAAACAGTCTTGCCATCCACCCTCTCTGGAAATATAGTAATATTGGAAAATGAACAGATTTAACTCAAAGAGGTAATGAGAGAAGTTGCATTCTGAGGGGAAATAATTAAGTCAATGAAGGAGAGGAAATTCTCTGATGAAACTAAGAAACAGTAAAAGCTTAAATACAATGATCTTGCTTAATAAGAATATTAGCTGTAATGTTTTAGTCAATGTCAAAGAATGAAAGGACGGAACAGAACAACAAAAGAAAAAAAGAAAAATTTTAACATGGCTGGGACTATCAGACCTTGAGATTCTAGATGGGACTGTGATGCCATTTGGCTTCTAGACTCAAACTGGATCCACTTAGGTCATTACACACCCTTGTTCTTCCAGTATGTTGGTCAGCCCTGAAGCTAGGTTTTGCTGGCCATTTGGGGGGCTATTACACAATCAGAAAACCATAATTGAATACTTCCCCTGTATCAACTTATATCTAGGTTGAGAATATAGCATGACTTTGCTCCTGCTTCAAGAATTTTGTAGCCTTCTATGAAAGATAAACAAGTAAACAAGCTAGGAATTGTAGACGTGGGATATGCTATCATTGGCAAAGTGAAATGTGCTGTGAGGAGGGTTGGTAAACCCAATCATATTCTGAAGGGTAAGTAGGAACTATCAAGGTCAGTAAACAAAGTCTCTTGGGTAGAGAAAGCATATGTATATTATTTATGATTATATATAACACATATATTCAATTTTACAGACTGGGAGATACCTGTGTAATGCTTCAACGATGATTATGGCATATTAGGGGACTTTTAACTGGTCAATATGGGTGAAGACTTTGTGGAAATAAGGAGACAAAGATAAGGTTTGCGGTAAGATAGGTAATAAAAGTACCTCATTAAGGACCTTGCTCACTGGGAGAAAAAAATTGAACTCTGTTCTGCAGAAGAGAGTTTGTAAGCAATGAAAAAACATAATAGATTTTGATTTTGTAAAGAGTTCTCTGAATATTAGGAAGGATTCATTGGATGGGTGTGTAGGACAAAGTTATATATCATTTGTTTTAAACCAGGTTGCCCACTCTGGCTGAAAAGTGCAAATAGAGAAAAGTGGGTGGATTTCAGAAATACTGTCAGAGTTCTAACACATTTGGAAAGGGTTGTCAGAATGCCATTGTATTTTCTATGTTTATGAGAATAAAATGAAACAAATACAAGCAACATGTAACATCAAAAATATTTCCTTTAGGAATACTGACAATGTAAAGGCAATTTTTAGAAGGAAATAGCCATGGGAAAACAGAACAGAAGCACATATGAAGCACAATTCTTGACACTGTAGTAATTTACTGTGGCATTCTTGTCTTGGATTTTCTTCATGATTTGTTGAGAAATCCAGCACAGAAGCAAATGTCAGTCTCTCAAATATCATCTCATGTTTGCTTTATTTAGGAATAAAATTCTAACAAGCTAGAAAAAATCACAATTTTGTTACTATTATATGTATATTTAATATAAATAATATATATATACATATATACATACATGCAGAAATATATATATAAAATATAAGTGCACACATATATGTATAAAATAGGTAAGTCAACTTTTTAAAAATATGATTCTGATACACTGTAAAATCTTTGCTTTCCTCAATAAATGCAACATAATTAAATATCACTTGTATATTGGTGCTATTGAAAATTAATATGATACATTTTAAAGGTACAGTTAACCAGATTTCCTGTCAGATTGAATGTCAGGTGTGAGGTAAGTGGGCAGTTAAGGAAAATTTGATGGGCTTCACCTATGGAAAGGTTAGAATGGAGGTTGTCAAAATCAGTGGGGGAAAATTGTGGGTAAAGCAGGTCTGGAGATTATCAGACAGCTGTTTTGGAATGTGTTGTGATTGGGATTAGACATCTTGGTGGAGATATATTTGCCAGTGTACTTATTAATCTAAAGTTTGGGACAAAAGCTGAAATAGAAAAATAAATTTGGAAGTAATTGATAGACAAATAATATTCCAAATCATGGGTTGGAAGAGATCACCAGGGAAGTGAGAGTAGGTAGACAAGAGAAGGATCCCAATAAAGAAGACTGATGAGTAACAGGTGAGAAAAGTGGATATGAGGGGCAAGTTATCCTTGGAATGGAGGAATCATCAATGGTATGACATGCCTAAAATTTATCATTGGATTCAACAATGTAGTCATTTGTGTCATTAAGCTAAGCAGTTCTGTTGGGATGGTAGAAACCAAAGCCTGATGGAGTTTTGGGAACAAGTGGGAAGAGATTAGAGACAGTGATGAAGACAATCAGAAGTAGACAAATGGGCCATCGCTAGCAGGTGAGTGGGTTCAAAACTAGTCTTTTCATTGCTTTACATATTCACAAGGGGCAGAGTAATGGTTTCATGGGATGCTAATGGGATGGTCCATTGGAGAGCAAAGAACAGATGATATGGAGATAGTGGAGGATCACCACAATTGTGTCCTGTAAGGGGAAGAAAATGGGAGTTGCAGCAGAAATGGGGAGCATCTCTGTAGCTGTGCTTTTGATGGCTCATCTATGGTAAGATACAGGACCGCATACTTACAGGGTGCAGATGCTGGTGGATAGGTACCTGTGTCTGGCTCTCTAGACTAGATAATGAGCAAAATGTGAGATTGGAAAGGGAGACTTCATAGTTTGAGAGAAGAAGAGAGATTGAAGTGTTACCTTTGAATAAGGGAGAGTAAATGATCTAGGAAACTTAGTAGTAGTGTGATTGCCTGGCAGCACTGAGGGCACACTGGGATGCATCGTTACCAATTAAAAGTGAGGCCAGCCACCAAAGCTTATGCTCCTTTTCCAGCTGCACTTGTGCAGTGTGGAGAAGACAGAGGTTAGGATTTAATCAAGGTTTTGCTTTTGTCAAGCGAGAGTGAAAGAGAGAGAGGAAGTGAAGAAGGGATTTGATTCTGTAAAGGAAGGCGGTGGTTATAAAAATTTATTATGGATTGAAGTTAGGTAAGGACAAGAGAAAAGACATCAACAAAAATAATGGATATTACAAATTTGGTAGAAGCAATGAGTAGAAGCCCCACTGGAGTTGTAAAGTTGATGAGTTATGGCATAAGACAGAGAAAGGTGGAAGCTGGGAGTGAGCAGAGAGGAGTGAATGACATTCAGGTTGGGTGGTGATCTTCACGGATAATGGCAAGGTCCAGCTATGACCTTGAACTTGACTGAAATTTAGATAAATGAAGATTGAGATTAATTGATTTTTAGAAAGTTAACTAGGCTAGTTTCAAGTTGCCAACCCAAGGTGTCTGGGTACAGAACTTGTACAATAGAACTTCACATTTTCTATTTTTAAATTTTCTATTTTTGCTACAGAATAATATCAACTACTGAATAAGTTCCATTTGTGAGTTTTGCTGCCAGGAACATACAACCTATTTTGGTCTTAATGAGGTACACCTTTCCATTTGTTCTGAGAATTGCGGGAGAGCTATAACTCCAGGGGGCCGTTGAATGAATCCTGGACAGCACCTGCTACCAACAGGAGTGGCCCCAATTTCATTCACTACAACAGTACTAAAAGGAGTTTGTGGTGAGGACTTGGCCAGGAGCTAAGCTGCTTTTAGGATTTTACTTCTTAACATTTCTCTTATTCCTCTACCTTCCAGGAAGTGTTCTTCCCTTTCACATCACTCTCAGATTTTAAATGCATGTATTACCCTTTGAACTGTGTATTCTTTTTTCCTTTTTTTTTTCATTTTATTTTATTTCTTTTCAGTGTTCCAGAATTCATTGTTTATGCACCACACCCAGTGCTCTATGCTGTATTCTTTTTTTTTTTTTTAATTTATTTGACAGACAGAGATCACAAATAGGCAGAGAGGCAGGCAGAGAGAGAGAGGAGGAAGCAGGCTCCCCGACAAGCAGAGAGCCTGATGTGGGACTCAATCCCAGGACCCTGGGATCATAACCTGAGCCAAAGGCAGAGGCTTTAACCCACTGAGCCACCCAGGCGCCCCCATGCTGTATTCTTAATGCAGATCTGTCTCATTGACTGGCATTGAGATTCCTGTACCACAAGGGCTGTTTGTACTTAAAACACTTTTTATTTATTATAAATCAGTGTGAGATTTGTATTGATAGTCATAGTTATTTGCATTCTTAAAGGATGAAAATACTTTATATAATTATTTAACGGTAAATGACAGTGGAGCGGTGAGAAAAAGAAAGAGAAAGAAGGTTTATTCATATGAATGTTATACACCAGTCCACTAAAAATAAAGCTTTATAATGTTATTCAAGTAAAACTCACTTGATTCTTTTCTTCTAAGTTTTCTGCATTGAGACTTAGAGCCAAGCCAAATATTAGTGTGTGCCGTCATGAATTCCAATCACACAGTCTGCCTCTTTCTTATAACTTCCATAACTATGGTTTAGATCTGTGAAAGATCTGTTTACTGTTATAAAGAAAAAGGGGGAAAAAACTCCTTAAGAGATGAATGTTGTTTCATCACCTGTTTCATAATGAATAAGATGTTAATTTAAGGAAGTTAATAATTATCCCAATTGGTCAGAAGACATCATATTTCTTACAATCATTCCCTATTATTTTAAAAGTTTGAAGACAGATTTATACCAAAAAGTAATGTTCTAGGATAGCATTTTGCTCTGTAAATTTGGGCTTACTGAATATAAATCAGTTACAGACATCTAAAAATTTTTATTAACTTCCTCATATTCAGGTATAGTTCACATCACACCTAGTGCTTCATGCAAAGATAGATTTAGAGAGTTTCCAGGGATCCATAAAGCTGCTCAATTACAAAGAAATCTGACTGATATTTTGAGGTTTGATCAAATACCTGAACACTCTATTCCCAGAATCTAAAGAAAATGACAAAGTATAAAATAAAGAAAGAAGTAAGGCAAGAGGGGCCATAGGGAAGAAGGGGGGGGTGGAGGAGAGAAGAGACATCACATCGATGTGTAACACCAGAAGTTGTAAGGAAATAAGTAAATGGAAATAAAATGATACAGGTATAGAGAGAATTCCTAAACCATTAAAAGAATAATTCCAGGTGGACTGTGCAGGCTGGAGGAAACTCAATTAATTAGGGAAGTGAGGGAAGCCTGGGTAACTCAGTCAGTTAAGCATCTGCCTTTTGCTCAGGTCATGATCCCAGTGTCCTGGGGCAGAGTCCCCCTCCCCCAATCTGGGCTCCCTGCTCACTGGAGTCTATTTCTCTGACTTCCTCTGCCTGCTGCTTCCTCTGCTTGGCCACTCTCTCACTCTTTCCTTCTCTCTCTCAAATAAATAAATACAATCTTGAAAAACAATAAATTAGAGGAGTGAATACAAATTTGGTTCTGTGGCTTCACGAACACAGACCTGGTGTTAGAGTGATTGCTTTTAGGGGCCAGGTGTCGCCCAGAAATCTTACACAAAAGATTTTGTAAAGTCTAGCAGGGGTTTTATCCAACGGTGAAAAGGTGGGGAGGAGGAGGTCATCTGAGTAAATGCTGAAGGGTAAAAGAGGATCAATCCAAAGAACAATAGATAAATAAATAAAACAGAAAATTAAATCAATAAAATTAATTTAAAACTACAAAGTACTTTGTGAAACCAGGTAAAATACTAAAAATACCATTTATTTTCTCAATTTTATTGAAGAGGACATTATTTAAAATGTAAATTCATAAATACGATAATCTAATATGGCAGAAAAGTAACCAAAAGGCTGGATATGACAGGAGAGTCATAGTCCAGCAACAAGGACATTATAATTGAGAAAAAACTGCATATGTTATCCTAAAAAGATGAGCTCTCTTTTGTAGGAGAGGGTGGGTATATAACTGGGTGGCAAAGAAATTATTTAAGGCATCCACAGAATCAGGAAGAACAGAAAACACATTCCTTGCCAATGGATTACATGGGCTATGAAAGAATTAGCTACTCATATGCTGGATAATTAAACACTCTCTGAGAGACACAAATGCTATTGGTAGGGTATAAAGCTGAGACATTCTAAATATATATCCAGAGCACAAATATTATATTTAAAATGAGGAAATTGCAGTTCATAAATATGATTATAATGTAAAGCAGTTAACTTGCCCAAAATCAGGATACAAATCCGGTTCTTCATGAGTATGACTTTCATGTTCTTTTCCATTATAATAGAATTTACTGGGGGCGCCTGGGTGGCTCAGTTGGTTAAGCATCTGACTCTATTTTGGCAGGTCATGATCTCAGGGTCCTGAGATCAAACCCTATTGTCAGGCTGTGCACTCAGTGGGAAGTCTGCTTGATATTCTCTTTGTCCTTCTCCCTCTGCCCCTACGCCCTCTGCTCGCTCTCTCTCCCTCTCTCAAATAAATAAATAAATCTTTGAAAAATAGATTGTACTGTGTACCGAGGGACATTTAGGTATAGGGAACAATATATCAAAGAGTTGAAAGACAAGAAAAACATCATACTATAAGCTACAAGAATTAAACATTTAAACCTGGAAAATCTATAGTGGGCAAAAACTTAACTGTTAAATTGTTGATTTCCTCTTTGCACTTGAGATTTTTACCTGAAACACGTTGTTTCACGGTGTCCCATGGACAATGTTCCAGGCTGAATATTTCGATAAAACCTGTTAGAGCCACAGTTTTAAGACAGATGATGACGTCAATATCCCTTATCAGCAGATACATTGTATGCGAATGAAGTTACTATTCCATTGTAACTGATGACAACAGTATTCCATATGCATATGTCTCAAAAATGCACCAGTGGACATGAGGTCCGTGTGAATAATTCTGTCACTTATGGTCACAATTTTATATAATTGGTCTTCTGGGGATATGTATTGTTGATAATTTAAACATCACTTATTAATTTTCCTCTTACAAGGAACTATGCTAATCGTGATAACAAGTGTGTCAAACCCTTCTAGTGGTAAGAAAGAAATTTAAAGCATATGCCTTAAGAGATTGTAAACCATCCCCTAGAGATTGCACATAATGTATGTAAAATGGCACACGTCTGAGTTCAGCTGCATGGAGCAAGGACCATGAAAATGATACTGATTATATTGGGATAAGAGATTTCTGCATTTAGCACTCACTTCTCAGCTCTCTTTGCCAACACTCTTGAGTCACTTAAAGGTCTTGATTAATTTGCTTTACAAACGTTCATGTCAGTAATGATTCCTGCATCATCATCTAAATGTTGCTTAGCTTTATTTCTGATAGGAACCCACTCCATTATACTACTATTAGTTTGCAAGGGCAAACATTAAGGATTTCCCAAAGGGAAACAAATAAACAGAAATCCCTTTATAATGCAAAGTTGACATCAAACCACCTGATTGCTTTTATTAGTACTGTTTTATTTTCAAATATTATTAACATTTTCTAATTTTACAAAACAGCAGATGAGACTGTCAGGGGATTTATTTTGCTTCCCAAAAACATGCTGTCACATTAAAATAATTTGTCAATTTTATGAGATTTATTCCAGGATCTAGCATTGAGTCAAGCTACTTAACCTGTCTTAAACTACCAAGAATGGTGATAATCAGCAGATTGATTTTTCATCGCATCAGAGTGCTATATAAATTTAACAAAACAATAAAATTAAGACAGCTGCACACATAGAAATCATCAGTACCCAGTACTTCTGTAACTTATTATCATTCCTTCTCTCACTTGCCCACTATGAGTATCACTGCTTATAGGAGAAGATATAATATTGGCTTTTTAAAATCGTGTACTTGAGTGATAGTCTTCCCACTCTGTTTTCAGTTTTCCACTCACAGTTTTAAAAATCAGACTCAGTCTTGAGATTTAATAGAGAGTTTGTGATTCTGGTTTCTTTTAAAAGAGCTTAGCCTTTTCAGGATCAATGTTCTACCAACTCCAACAATGGGTCATTGTCATCCGATCTGTCTACAATTGGTGGTCAATTTGGGGGACAGAACACCCTGGCAGTTAAGGTGAGTCAGGAAAAATTAAGAAAAGTAATTAAGGAATGTCAAGGGTAAGTATATCTGACATAAAAATAGCCTGGCTTTCCTGCTGTGCCAGCGAATGTTGTGGAATCTGGTAAGCAACCTCATTAATGAGGGTAATTATCTCCTCCTGATTTTTAACTATTGTTAATTTTTGAAAGTTCCTTTAGCAAGAGCTTGCTAGAAATTGTAATGATACCACAAACAAGGTCATTAAGCAGATATGGAGCATTTTGAGGTGAGATGCAGAGCTGACACATCGTTTTTTAACATTTAATCTATTTATTTGAGATTTTAAGCCTTCCTAAAGGCAATATGGTATTTTGCATGTTTATGTCGAAGGTAGACTAATGCGCTGAAAGATTTAAAATGAATTGGACTGCCTGAAGAGTGAGCAAAAAGAAAATATTTTAGAATCTCTCCATCTTTTTAGTTGTTAGTGCTTGCAACTTCTAAAGATTTGGAGACCAGGGTTTAGTGGTCCTCTTGACTTTCTGTGACATCGTGATTTATACTAAAAAACATCTACTTTTCTTCTTCTCTACTTCTGGCACAGAGCTCCTAAAACCCTCAGATTTGCTAAGTGATGAGAGCAGCAATGTGACTTTTGCAAAGTCCCTGGGCTGGTCCCCAGCGGTGCCAACAAAGTGGTTAGAGGGTTAGAACTTTCAGTTCCAAATCTTGATTTCCAGGGAGGGAAGTGGCTAGAGATTGAATCAATCACTCCATCACCAGCAGTCAGTGATTTAACCAATCATGCCCAAGTAATGAAGCCTCCATAAAATCTGCAAAGGGCAGGGTTTGGAGAGCATCTGGGCTGGTGAACTTGAGGAGGTGGTGGGAGAACAGTGTTCCCGGAGAGGGCATTGAAACTCTACCTCTTCCATAGACTTTGCCCTATGCATCTCTTCCATCTGTACTGGAGTTACAGCATTTTTATAATAAGCCAATCATCTAGTAAGGAAAATGTGTCTCTGAGTTCTGTAGGCCACTCTATGAAATAAATCAACCCCAAGGAGGAGGTGGTAGAGACTTCTGACTTGTAGCCAATTGGTTAGAAACACAGGTAGGGAACAGGGTTTGGGATGATGTCTGAAGTCCAAAGAGGGTCGTCTCCAGCTGGTGGTTCACAAGCATGGGTAATAATAACCTGGGCTTAAAACTGGCCTCTGATGTAGAGTTGGAGTAGGCCGAAGAACGATCTGGTAGGACCAAGCCTTCAGTCTTAGGATCTGCTGTGATCTCCTACTGGAGATGGCATGGGGATTGAGCTGCATGGTGGAACATCCTGCTGGTGTCCAAGAATTGCATGGGTGTGGGAGAAAGCCCCTCTATACAAAGGAGATGAGTAGTCTGGAACTTAATTTGAGTTGGAACCTTAATTGGAACCTTCCAATACATCAACTTCAGTCAGTCCATCTCTACCTCAAGATCTTATGATACTTGGAAACAGAAATTTAACACTCTTAAACACTTCAGTGTGAGTGACCTTTAATTCAGAGAAGCAATTGAATTTTATTAAGCATCTTCTCTCTTCTAAATCACCACGGTTCTATAAGAGATTTCAACTAAGTGGTATGTTGTAGTCAATTCTAAGGATCCTCTAAGCTTCACGTTAGAGCATTGATTTTTAGAAACATGCTGGGTAGTGTTGCATTGTTACGGCATCTCCTCTGTGGTTCTCCCTATGTGTGTGCATTTTCATTTCTATTCATGGGAATCATCTTTTTGTCTCTTTTGCTGTATTTCTGATTCAGTCTCACATACTTTTGTGTTTGGCTATTATGCAAATAAAGTACTACCTTAAGTGTTCAAATTAAGATGTAACATATGGGCAGCCAGGTGGTCTCTTCTTTATAAAAGAGCTGCAGGATTTGGAAAATATTTCACATACCCAACCCTTTATACTGGATAATCACCTTTAAAACATGGGAATTAATAGAGTGGTAATGGATAATAGATTTGATGATTCTCTGTTTGAAGATGTATAAAGCTGGTATTATTCCCTTCTGTTCCTAGAATTAATCTAAAATCAACAAGGAGAGCATTTTTTTTTTTTCTTTTTCTTTTTGCATGTGTTTTTTTAGAAAACCAGGAGAAAACCAGAGCCTCGCAATAAGGACTGCTTGGAATACTTTCCAGGATGTATAGAGAGACATTAAGATCGTAAGGAAGGTGTCAATGAAAAAGGACCCAGAGAGTGATGATCAAACAAGACCCAGCCAGATACAGTTCTCAAGGGTTGGGTGCAAAACCCGAAGCATCTGTTTACACACAGGGAAAGGACTGGACAGACCGATAGCAGACAGCCATGGAAATGCTCTTTAGTTTCAGGAAGTGGCTCTGAAGAATGAGGAAGCACAAGGAAAATTCATTTTTGTAGGATACAGCCTATCTCTGTGGAAGGGGAGGAAATAGTCTTTGCATTTAAAATAATAAGTAAGTAAATAAATAAATAAAATGGTATAGAGAGTAAAATAAAAAAGCAACTCATACAGATTTTACTCCCTTTTGTTGAGGCAGAAACAAACAAAAACTAATTTATCCACACATTTTGCACCATTAAAGGTAATTCCAGGTAATCAGAAGCACTTTCTCATCCTTACCTTTCTCCATCCCCCTCAAAAATTAAAAAATGCACATACACACAACGAAGTCCTGTGTGTATATTTTATATATATCTAATGCAGGAAAAACATGCCTGTATAAAGCCAAGAAGAGAAAAGAAATGAGGAACTAATCTATTAATTTGAAGTTAAGAGTCTTCTAATACACTTAGGAGAGATTATCTCATTATAGCTACTACGGAGACAACTGAAAAAGAAGAGGAAAAATTATAAATCATCTTTTGAGGGGTGTGGAATGACGCAGGGACAAGTACAGCAGGGGATGCTGGCGATGTGGGGGTCGGG
>ML099164.1:14699-39718 GCA_003697995.1 Taxidea taxus jeffersonii
GGGACTTTTGTTTGGGTGAATGACCCGCATAAAGTTCTCTCAGGTTGACTCTTTTCGAGCGGGGAAGTGTGCTGCAGGTGTCACATCCCTGAGAAAGAGGTGGAGTAGGGAGGGTTGGCGCGGGGCATGGTACGCAGAACTTTGGCAGAGACCCCTGGACTTTAAATACCTCACAAGTCTCCCCTTGGATATCTACCAAGTTTCTGGCAGTCTGGACTGGAGGTACCTGAGGAAAGACACCCGCAGGATAAGTGAGACTATCAGAGAGAAACCCTAAATGATTGGGGCAAAACATAGGCAATATTGTTTGCAACAAATTACTGTGATCAGCCTGACTCTATAGATGCCCTTCCAAGAAAACTGTACAACCTTACAGATAAAAGGAACAAAGGCACTCTTTTCCAGAGCAGAGGCCAGGAATGAACCAGAGGATTCTAGAATCCATTATTGTGGCACAAATCAAGGAAGTGCTCTGAGAATCATAACGACAGGTCAAGTAGTCATCTCCTTAAAGGGCTCTCCACTGGGAAAATTCTGGAGAATCTGACCATCAGAATTAATTACCCTGATAATATGTTATAACCAATTAAATGAAATATAAAACCTGAGTCCATTGAGAGGTAAACAAATAAATCAAAAAATTAACTTACATGAAGTTGGGGCACGTGGGTCACTCAGTCGGTTAAGCGTCTGCCTTCAGCTCAGGTCGTGATCTCAGGGTCCTGAGATCAAGCCCCACATCCGTCTCTCTGCTCAGCAGGGAATCTGCTTCTCCCTCTCCCTCTGTCCATTCCCTGGCTTGTGCTCTTGCTCCCTTACCATCTCTCTCTCTCTCAACTACATAAAATCTTTAAAAAAAATAAAACTTTCATGAGGAATAGGATATTTACAAAGTTTTAAAGTACATACCCCCCAATTATTATTAATTATAAAGAGGGAAATTGTAATTTTGCAGTGGAGAAGCCTGCCAAGTATTTTTTACCAAGTGACCACCATGAACCTCATCAGCAGTGGGCAAACTGAAATCCTGCTCTATCCAACAGTATGCTATCAGAAAACCACAGCATCACTTTCCAGCCAAGATATTTAACTTTAATCTAAACACAAGGTAATATCAAACAAACCAAACTCAAACCAAGGGACACTACAAAATAATCAGCCTGCAATCTTTAAAAATGTCAAGGTCATGACTGATAGGAAACCTGCAACTTTCCTGAAGTCAAAGACACCAGAGCAAGATGAAAACTAAGTGCAATGATTCTGAACTGAACCCCTTTGTCACAAAGATATTATTGAGATATTTGATGAGACACGAATGAGGTCTAAGGATTAAAAGACAGTGACATATTAATGTTAATTTGTTGGTTTTGTTAGTGGCATCGGTCATGGGAGATTGTTTTTGACCGTAGAAATTAACATTCAATTATTTCAGGGTGATGGGGCATCGGGAAGACATCTTCATCTCGAGTCATTCAGAAAAAATAAATTAGCCATCTTCTGCTTGGAAAGTTTTTGTACATTTGTTATTGTTTCAAAATAAAACATTTTTTTTAGATTTTATTTATTTATTTGACAGACAGTGAGACAGCAAGAGAGGGAATACAAACAGGGGGAGTGGGAGAGGGAGAAGCAGGGAGAGGGAGATCAAGCCTGATGTGGGGCTTGATCCCAGGACTCTAGGATGATGATGTGAGCCAAAGGCAGAAGCTTACCGACTGAGTCACCCAGGCGCCCCTCAAAATAAAACATTTTTACAGTAAAATAAGCCATTTAAAATAAGCATTGTTTTAGTGATTTATATATTACCTTAATTTTTCTTGCTTTGATTTTAAATGTTGGTAGAATGAACTTTTTCATAGAAAGGCAATATGTGTGAAGAAAACATTCAAAAACGGAAAAATGGATTATATACTTCAAGTCCATCAAGATAATTTTGACCATTGAAATAATAGAAGGCTTGAAATTTGAGCTAGCTAATCACAGTAAAAATAACAGCAGAGTTTATTGTTAATAAAAACATATTCTTACAAAACTACAAGACAAATGATACTATCTTAATTTTTAAAAAATGGGAATAAGAGGCTTTTTTTGTTTGTTTGTTTTATTTTGCTTAGCTGTTACATTTTTACCAAAATGAAAGTAAAATCCGCTCCAAAGAAATGTCATTCATGATGTCTTCTGGAAACCTGAGTCTCACATATTTGCCACTTCAGTGGGCACAGCATGAAGGCAGGATGTGGGATCTGTTGGCAGAGGGTAATTTGTGGGCTACGCATATTCACCTATAGAAATAACTGTGACATGAAACAACAATTTACATAAGAGACCTTAAAATCTGACACAATCCTTGTGGCTTGGTTAAAAAATGAATATATGCATTAGCTCCCTTTCCATATTTATATCTGAACAACCCAAGAGCTTGCTAGTAAGATCCTGTGTTTTGTAGGTTTCTAAGTTTGAAATGGGTGTGCTGAAAAAAAAAATGGAGATTTTTCAAAGAAGACCTGGGAGTTATGGGATCCACTCTCTCTCTTGCTGCCTGGCCGGCAGGTGGATACCACTGTGATTCAGTCCATGGGCTCTGGAATGAGACAACCCAGTGCCTACAGACTACTTGACGTTGAATTTTTTTTTTTTTTTTTTGCAGTTTTTTCTCTTTCCCACAGTGTTGTCATCTCTAAAATGAGGCTAATGAAAGTAGCTGCTTTGTAAACTTTTATTCGGGGACTGGGATATAAATGAATCAATGATTCTCAGACCTAATTTCACTCTACTGCTCCCAAACGTCAGTACCAGAAAATTCCAGTTTTAACTATTTTTTCAAAACATCAACAATAATGTTGATATGCTAAGTGTTCTTTCAACGCTTGCCATATTATGATCCAGCGACTCATGGAAGCTTTCTTTTTAAAAAGACACATTTTTTAAGTAGAAATCACAATTAATTGTCATTTTGTAATTGCTATTTTTGTCCTTTCTGAGGATAAGGTTTGGATTTTGTTTGTCTGCAGAGAGGGGTGGGATGGTGGTGCACGATGAAGTAATTGATGATTTCCAGCAATATAGTGGCAGCCGTCACAAAGAGTAGATCATGGCTTTGTCTCCCGGGACACCAAATTTATATGTAATCATTATATTATACACACAAATGTCCTTCTATGGTTTGCTAGTTATAAATACTGGTGAAGTGACAATGTAAGGAGGCAAGGACCTTTTTCTGACTTTTGTTTTGTTTTGTGTTCTCCTTTGGGAAATATCTCTTTGCTAATCTGCTTTTTTTCAGTTAAACTCCTATCAAATCTTTTATTTCTAGTTTAATGTTTACTTTAGATTTTGCTTAGCTTCTCTGGCTATCGTTGTGTGCTGCCACTCTCCACGGTGTCCGGAGGTTCAGCTCACACGTGAGAAGTGATGACAAATAATGCTTCCTCTGTGACCGTGCTTATAAGTGAACTTTGAAGTCGAATTAAAATTGACAGGGAAAGCCACTCTTTGTGTGATAGCAAGTAGCTTGGCAAAAGTAATGATACTCTGGCTTTATGCAACTATTGGTGGCCTTTTCCTCCCCTCAGATGCCCTTCTGTGCACTCAGGGAGAACCAGTGAAACAAACATTTGACTTCTCTGAGCTCCTGAGGTAGCAGGATGGAATTTCTGATAATAGCACAGATGAGCGGGAAAATGGTAGGAGCACGCACCACATTTTTTGGAAACAAAGCAACCATTTTCTATTTGATCTCAATAGAGCTGGGGATAACTGATGCTTATCCACTGGGGTCTCAGGGAGCCATTTACCATTATTCTCTGGGCACCGAATTCACTTGGACGGTATCCTGAGAAAAGACTTATTCATCAGAGAATCACAGTCTGTGGGGAAAACCTTCCCCCCGACAGCCCTAGGGACAGCTTTTCTATCTCACACTCCACTTCCATTCTCAGATGAAATCTGCATGACACCGAATCTCTTTCATGGGGTCGGGTTCTAAAATCAGCATGGGAAGCGAAAATGTATATCATCAAGATAGCATAACCAGTGAACTGAGGCGCTGGCTCTGCGAGAGGCGGACGGAGATGAAGACCGCCTGAGAGCACAGCAGAGCAGAGCGAGTGGCTGCCCTCCCCGGGCCATGCTTCTCTGCGAGGCTCACAGGGCTGCTGTCCACGCCGCACTTGATAATTTAAAGGCCTTGCCCCACCCGCCATCTGACTCCGTTTGTATGTGACCCACATGGGGTAGCATCCCTATTTTTAATTTTTTTCCAAAAAGGGCTCCGTCTAACTGAGTTGCCTGAAGAGTCTCACTTCTTCCTATCAGGTGAATTTGGGATCTACATCTTTTCCCCGAAGACACAGCAGCATTTTGTGTGGTGGTGGCGGTGGTCATTCCCCAGCTGGACACACAGTCCTTGAGCTCACACTGTGCCAATTCAGCTTCAGGCTCAGATCTCTCAGTCTCCAGGCCGTGCCCATATCCTTCACCGATCTTGCGTTCTTACCTGTTCTAGAAAGGTGCCCGTCTATTCCTCAACGTCACCCCTTCCCATTAGATAGATAGCAGATGTTCCAGGATTATAAGTCACCATGCTCTGCTTCTGTGGCTATAAAATTGAAAAAGTTACATGAGTTACCCATTCATTCTCGGCTTGTTTGTTGCATCGGTTTAAATGTCTACAGGCCAGAATCGATGATGTGAGAATAAACAACACTTCTAATCTCTTTTGTTGCTATCGTTCTATCATTTCAGGCTTAAAACGCAACATCAATTTTTTTTCTCCTCTCTTTTCCTCTTTAATAAAATCTTGACAGCTCAAGCAATGTGTTATATAACCTTGGAAATAGATGAAAAAAGATCTTTCGCCACCTCATCATTCCTAATCTCCACCCATACACAAAATTGTCAGTTATCCTTCTTACAGTTTTTACTGTTCTTCATGGTTACATTAAAAACAAAAAAATGAGTATTTCTTTGACAGCACACTTTTAGTTAAAATATTCTGATGAGTTCCCATGGCAATTGCCAAAATAATTCACTAAAATAGATAAATAGATACCTGATCACCAATAGGGTATTTGATCATTGAAACACTTAGAATGGAATCTTTACTACTGCAAATTGTTCAAACATGTATCAGATTAGATAACGCTACCTTTAAAGATTTTTTTTTAAACTTATTTATCTGACAGCGTGAGAGAACACAAGTAGGCAGAGAGGCAGGCAGAGAGAGAGGGGAAGCAGGCTCCCCGCTGAGCAGAGAGCCTGATGTGGGTCTCGATCCCAGGACCCTGAGATCATGACCTGAGCTGGAGGTGGAGGCTTAACCCACTGAGCCACCCAGGCGCCCCTGGATTAGGTAAAGCTACTTTAACTGTAAACAACTCACATAATAGTGCTTTCCTCAGGATGAAACTGCAGAAGCTATACACTTAAATTTTGATTGGGTGAAAAGGTAATATAGAGAGGAATATCGACTTGTGGGTTTAAAAAATGTGTACATTTCATAAAATGTGACTTTCATCAAATTATAAATGGTGAATTAAAAAGTCTATTTTTCTTGGGAGCACATGTGCTTACGAAATATTTTTTTTGTGGTTTTCTCATTACATAATTATAATACAAGAATATGAACAAGACATGAGACATATTTTCAAGGAAAAATTAGCATTCTTTATGATTTTAAAGTATAACTATATAGTTAATAACACCCATACTAAAAATTCTCTCTCACAAACGGAAAGAATAGGTAAATACTTCTATTTGACAATAAAAAGGGAATTTCTGGGGTTTTCTCCATGCTGAAATTATTTGAATTTTCATAAATAAAAAGTGAATCTTCACAATTATTTCTTATCCCAATTGGTGCTTTCCATTTGATTTTTGATTTTAGGAAATAACAGAAGGCTGTTTGTTAGTATCTTGGTTTTATTAGTTGGATTTAATCAAGTCTTGCTTGGTTTAATCAAGATGATTAACATGTGGAGAATTTGGACTGACCCTGATTTTAGACTTTAATTCTCAATGATTTCTTGACATGACTAAAGGAGAAATTTGTTGGAGTCATACAGAACTTCTGTTACAACTATTTATTGCCTCTGAGGTTTAAAATGTGTTATTGGAACTGAGACCTTGTGAGCATACCTTCATGAGGGGTGAAAAGGCACAAGAGAAATTTTATAAAAAACAATCTATATTTTGCATGGTTATATAACTCAAGAAATGTACATGTTTAGTGTTACTCATAGGAAAAGAAAAACCTCTGATTTCAAAATAGTCTCAAATGTGTTTACTGAATCCAGATCATATTGTCTACACTGTACCCACAGGGGAATTTTCCATGAACATAAAGGAACGTAAGCTTCAGGGACCTTCCTCCCTTTCACAGGCCTTCTGAAGGCACTGAACAGGCATTGTGGTTATATGGTTTCTCTGTTTCCATATATCTATAAACTCTGCAAAAGTGACATACTTCGGGTCACTCCTTCCACTTGAATTTCCCCTCCATCATGTTTTCTCTTGAGGGACTAGGGTAGCTGTGAGTGGTTACTAAGGGGAGGTTGAGTGGCAACACTTTTAGTGGGTGTGGTGCTGTGGTTCACATCCCTTCCCCGGATAGCTCAATCTTGCCTGCTGTCCTGGGATGGAAATTATTTCCAGGAATGTTCCTGCTTCTTCCATCCCATCCCACTCTGTTCCTCCACTGGGAAGTCTGGGACCTATACGCACATTGTGGTATGAAGTGTTCTGCCTATGCATATCTTTCAAGTATATGGCTCATGGAGGAAAAACAAGGTCAACAATGTATGGAATCAGAGCCAAATCTGTACACATCTCAGAACATCATATGTAGACTATTCTTACGGTCATGGAATCCCTATCAGTTGAAAGTTCTTTCTCGTCAGGGTCATTCTTAATAAAGCATTGTTTGAAATTATAAACTTGTCTTACTTTTTTTTTTTTTGCTTTGATGAGTGTCATGCAAAATGGAACATATCAGAATTCTTATATTTGCCCAACATAACCTGCAGGAGCACTACCAAAAGTGGATATCTTTGACACAGCTCATACGGGGAAGAATCAGATCAAGATTTCCCCAAATTTGATAAATATCCTACAGTTGTGGAGCAACTGGAAAGCAATGTAAAAGTAATGGAAAGCAAATTTTGATTCATCGGGCCCAAAGACAAAATTATCTTTTTATCTGCACAGAAAATATTGCAAATGAGGTTTTGTCATAGAAAGGGTGATCAAAATGTATGTAACTAAATATTGAGGAAGTAAGTGACGTTTGCCAGGCAGTTATTAAGAACATGTACATTTTGGAATTTGAGTTATTTTTCTTCATTTATTATTCATTGAGTTCTTTAAAAGAATTTGCTTTTGTTTTTTAATAACCTCGAAACTCTTTTGACATATCAATTGCATGTGTTTAAAATATACAATGTGATGTTTGATATATGTGTCCATTATGAAAAAATCATCACTACAAGCTAAATAGCATATCTACCACCTCACATAGTTACCGTGTGTGCTTGTGTGTGTGTGTGTGTGTGTGTGTGTGTGTGTGCATGTGCTGAGACTGAATTTAGGATCGATCCTCTTGGAAAATTTCAGTATACTGTGTAGTATTGTTAACTGGTGTCACCGTGCTCTCCATTAGACATCCTTCCTTACATGCCTTTTTATTTGTGAGTTTGTATCAACTTTCTTAAAACGGAACTTTAAATTATATACACATCAGACCCCACAGAACTCTGTTCACACCTAGATATATTCTTTGATTTTTCTCTCTCTCTCTTTTTTTTAAGATTTTATTTTCATAGGTAATCTCTACACCCAATGTGGGGCTTGAACCTACAACCCTTAGATCAAGAGCAGTATGCTCTACTGACTGAGCCAGACAGGCACCCCAACTTCCTCTCTTTTGGGGAGGGTAGTTATTTTGAAGATAGTTTTTTTTTCAGAGATAAAATTATAAAATTGTGAGTCTTTTTTTAAATTTTAATATTCATATTACTTCTTAAGACTCTTGAGATTCTTCAGCTATATTGGCTGCTGAATAAGGACAGCAAATGCATTTTTTGGAAAAACAATACAAGGTGAGTAAAAGGAACTTTTGCTGTACTAACTGATTAAATACCACAAAGTATTTATTAGAAATTATCTCATATTAATGTTTTATGAAGAGAAGTAACATTATATATATTATATATATAAGTATTATGTATTTTGAGGATGAAAGTTAATAAATTCCAAATGAATTTTATATCGTTAAATAATTTTCAATACATTTTGATGTCTATCTCATCATCTAAAGGAAAACATAATATTAGAAAAGGTACCAAAATGATAAAAACAAAACACATTCATGTAATGGCATACATTGTATATAACACAAAATTTCTAAAACTTTCATTAAATGTAAATAACCAAGTCTTTGTGTACCTTGATTTTTTTATTAAATAGTAGTCATCGCTATTAAATGTGTATTCATTGAGTCAACACGGTTAACGAACTAAAATATAATAAACCATTTTTATTTTCATGGTGTGTTTGTGTAAAATTCCCAAAACGACACTATTTTTTCGGATTCCAGAATACATGCTCTGAAGAACACACCCCAAGATGTTTTCCTCCTGGATTATAGGTGATTTCCACTAGATTGTAGGTGATTTGTTTGCATATTCTGTGAAAGAATGAAACATGTTAAAATGAGATTATTTAGAAAATTAGCTCGAAAGATTTGAAGGATTGAAAGAAAAATGAGAACATGAAAAAGCTTTGCCGGTTGGACTGATGCACTTTTCGTCTAGATGGCTGCTTTCAGATTAAAGGGCGCACGACTCAGTGCACCCGGGGAGCAGCCGGGAAACCCGCGCTGGGAAGAGACTGTGCAGAATCCCTACCTCGAGGGTAGGCCAGCCATCGCCTTCCTGCAGATTAAAGTGCACTTCGGGAAAAGTGTTTCTGAATCGCACACGCACATTTTAAAATAAGGCTTGGGGAGTTCTTCTCCGTTGAAACCATCTGCACGGTCAGTTAGGCTAACCTTTGTTGGCCCGGCACCGAGGTCCCGTGATGAAATGCGAAGGTTAGAATCATTAACCAGCCAGGGGCTCCCTGCGGGTGGGATTTCATGTGCAGATGACGTTCTGTCCATCCGGTGACTCAAAATCAGGCTTCCTGCCTCCTAGCTCAGCACCCAGAGGTCTCCGGGTTAGCCACCAGGGGCCAGGGGCTCGGGTCTCCCGGTGCAGGCTAAGCCCGCAGGCGGAGCGGCCGGGACCACTTCCCTCCATCCCATCGCTGCCCCCTTGGACTGCGCCACACACATATTTGACCTCATAGGGCCGGCTTAACTGAACGGTTTTCATCCATTTCACAGCATCATTTTCTAAACAGGTTGGCCATCAAGCGATTTGAATGACTGTGGTCCTTTCTCGTGTTGGCTTATTGCTGTAAATAGTAACGAAAAAGATGTCCACTGTTGCAGCGCGATTCAGCTACGGGGACGGGCAGGGCACCTGGGGGCTTCCAGGCTAAGGGATAAGGGCATTTCTCCAAGTGTCACTGGTTTTTAAATGCCTTACTCCACACAGTACTATCTGTAATAACTTTAAATGTGTTTATTCACTGTGTGTGAAAGGAAATTAGTAATTAAACTGGTAAGCAATTTAAATTCAAGTATTTCTTTTGTTTTCTTTTTAAGTTGACTTAGGCTCTATGTGAGAAGATCACAAAACCAGCCTGTATTTTTTTTTTTTTGCTAACTTTAAACGATTAAAAGAACACTAAATTGAAGAAATATATCTATAATTATATTATTTTATTCTCTACCACTGTTATTCTCTTGCTTTTTGAAAACAGGGCAGATTTGTAATTTGTAATTTTTACTACAATAGATTAAAGCTTTATTCTAAATATGTAAATTTGCCATTCAACTTCCTTCAAAAGTTTGGTGGCTGATTTAAATGGTTAAAACCCACTGATTTACCTAAGCTTCTGACACACATGAATACAATCACTAAATGAGTAAGGTTTCAAAGAAAATAAGTAAAGCCCCTCAATAAAACACTTCTAATTTAAAATCACTTTCCTAGATTCTATTAGGCTTTAATAATTGCTACAGTAAATAAAATTAGAAATAACTAAAATTCAATTACATATTAATAACTTTCCTTTTGACTGCTAATCACTGAAAATATTATTTACCTTCAAAAACATAACCCGTCAAGTTCAAATAACATCTCAACCATCCTGGGAAGCAATGAGTTTCAAGCGAAAAGTCATAAAATATTCAGGCTGTATGATTCCAACATACCCACTGATCCTTCCTTCAGTGCGATAAAACTTTTAATAGACAGAATAATGACAAGTGCGATTAGGCGAGTGCCGGATGGAACTGCAACATGTTTATTGTGAATCCAGAGAATCATCCAGGCAAAAGCCACTGAAGAGATAGTGATAATATTTCAAACAGGGTGAATTATGGCCGTGGTGCACTAATTAAAACCATAGGTGAACTGTAAGAGAAGACAACCCGAGTACCACGCTTAGTGGGTTTATCTGCTTCTGCATCCTGTGGCTGGCGGTCCTGCTGCTGCATCTTCTGTGACCTTGGACGTTGTCATTCACGTTGCAGGGATCTTGCCAGGGGGTCTCTGCAGTGAGGCTGCTCCCATCCCTCCTCGTCTTCCGCGCTGTCAGGAGGGGAGCAGAGAGGCATGACTGCAGCCCTCAGAAGACTCTGCAGGTGCTCCTCGATACTGCCCTTGGGGGTAAACCTGAGAGAGGAGTCGGGCTCGAGGGAGACGCTGTGCAAAATGCTAATAACTGAGACAGGTGCTTTCTTGTGTAAGGAAAACCTGACCTAGGACTTCATCCTCTCATGGGGCCACAATTATTCCAACATAACTGTGATGGACAGAGGTAACACGCCCTCCTCACCCCACCACCTGAATGCGTATGGTACATCATAAAAGAGATCTATGGGCACCTCAGGGACATACAAACCCGGAACAAGGTCAGGGGGAAGTCACACGTGGTTCTAGCACCAAGAATGAAATAGTAATAACACAGGCAATTACAGTAAGAGTAATAAACCAAAATGAGTTCTCTAGCACTGTGCCTATTAAGTGGCAGGCATAATTCAAATTGTGTTACAACATTGTATTGATACAATGTATCAACGATTTAGTTCCCAAACCACTCCGTAGGTTTTAATTTTACCCCATTTATGGATGATGAAACTGAAACAGAGAGGGTACGTAACTGCCCGGTATCACACAGACAGGAGGCAAAAAAAATGATCAAGATACAAACATGAGCAAGTAAAAACAACAGATTAAAAACCCAGTGTCTACAATGAAAACACATGTATGATGTTTCCATGTCCCTATAAGAGATACATGGAAGGGTTATCACCAAATCAACAGTGGCTATGTCACAGAGGTGGGAAGTCTGGTGAGAACTTTCTGTATATATCAACCTTCCCTTTGATTTTGTTTTTTTGTTTTTTTATAATGGCCATGAGGCCGTATTTTAACTTGAAAACCCTCCCTGTCTAGATGGATCAGCTAGAAATTTAAGATCCAGGGCCTCGAGTGTAGACCCGAGACAACATCGAGGCTCTTCTACTAACGACATGGCTACTTAGGTTGGAAACACAAGCCCAAACATAAAGAAAACTCAGTACTTAACTGGCCTGATGGGACTCCTACCCCATGCTGGCTACAAAAGTCCCCAGATTTCATGAAAAATACAAGTGACTCCTTCAGGGAGTGGTTAAGTAATCCCCTTACCACGAGCTCCAAATTAAGTGAACATTTGCCAATAATTTAAACAAGACTTATATTCAGACAATGACCCCCTCTCTGAACAAGCAGATTTTCCTTTTCTCATAGGTTAGAGTAGATGTCAGGGAGGTATTTCGGCATTTTGAGTGTTCACCCGCCCCGTGTCCCATGCGTGGCCAGTTTCTTGTTTCTGCTGATTCTCTGACCTGCCACTCACTTGACCTCCATGACTGGTCAGAGTTCCACTCACCCTCTGAAGATGGCTACCGCCTTTTGCTACCCATCCCTTAATCCCACAGTTTCAGGATCCCACAGACTCAGATGTCCTGCGTTCCTGCACCTTCACTCATTTTCCCTGGCTTGCTCTCTCCTCCGCAATTCTTCATCAGATCGCTTTCAGCTTTTCTGAGGCAGGGCGATTGTTTCATGACGTCCATGCCCTCAGGGTCTTCCCATTCAAGTATCTTAGTAAAAGTTTTTTTATTTTTTCCCCCTAAGGAGGAATATTGATGCCTATATTAATTTTTTTTTTTTTTGCTCCATTACCTAAGCATACTGTGAAGGAAGAGTACATTAAGTCACTTTATTGCTTTTTTTTAATTCTAACTCTCACCAAGTCTCTCCTTTTGTTAATCGGCTGCTTTGCTCTAATCTGTCCCCAGGACACCAGAGTGGTCTTCCTAAATGGCCACAGTGATCATTTTATTCACTCCCTCAAGGTCCCCATCATCTCACTAATGGCTCAACTTCCCTGCATGTCAGACATGGCCACACAGACAGGTTCATTTCTGGGTAAATCCATTTCATGTCCCACACATCCGTCACCCCAAACTCCTTGTATTTCTGCCAGTTTCTTGAACCCTCTGCTCCCTGTGGCACATTACCCTGGATTTTCCCAACCAACATTTTCACATAATAGTCACCCACATTGCTCATCTTAAGCTTCATATCTCCTTTGAAGGACTTAACCTCATCCCAGGTTGAATGAGCCTCTCTCTTTTTGTATTCCTCCAATTGCCTAAACTTCTAAAATGCAACCAGCAACACGCATCTTTACTTCTTACCGGCATGCCTCTGTTTGCTGAACCAAATCGGAGGTATCTGTAACCCGAAAAACCACAGTGATATCTAACGTCTTTTAAACAATAAACATTAAATGAGTGAATGACTTCACAATTTAACAATAACATGATATGCTTAAATTCGAGACTGTTCATAAATGTGAAGAAAGAAACCGGGACACGACACAACGAAACCTTTAACCACCCGTCAACTATTAACAAAAAAATCACGAGATTCTTGTTTTGTCTTAATATAGAATCTGCATGCCATCATAATGCTATGTATTAGTGCATCCATCTAGAGCCATCAAAATTTCTTGCAAATCAATTCTTTATAAACGTATGCTTTATATACACAGGTCTTATCTCATTGATAGGCCTTGTAATAAATGCCCTGCCACCTGCATCAAAATTCTAGACTGTTATTTCTAACGTCCTCTCGACTCTAATAACAGCCCAATATTTGAAATCCGAGTTATCCTGAAAAATTCAGGGTGCACCATTGTATTTTGCAGGAGGTAGCACTTCCTTTTCTGAAACCCTGACTTGGGGGCTGAGCACAGAGGAGACTCAATTTTGATGCCAGTTGCAGCGGGGTTGGGAGTAGATAATTCCCAAAGTTATTTTTAATCTACCTCTTGACTATATGTGTGTGTGTGTGTGTGTGTGTGTGTGTGTGTGTGTGTGTTTTAAATTCTTAGACTGGCCACAGTCCGGCTGTGTCGGGGCGATTTAATGCTCTGCCTGAGAGCAGGCAGCCAGGCTTCCCAGAAGCAGCTCCCAGTCCGCGCTCTGCCTTCCCCGAGTTAGCTCTCACTGTATTTCGATTCTTTCTGGCTCATTCCACATCTGGAGTTCCTGTCCCTGCTTCCATCTACCTTCGGTGTTGCTCTAGGTGAGGGTTTTTAGTTTTTATTTAGTGCTTCTCAAACTTTCATGTCGATGAGAGCCACCTAGAGATTTTTGTTAAAATGCTGGTTCTGACTCTAGGACTTGGGTGTGGGCTGCGAGAGTTTTCATTCCCAACAAGCTCCCCAGTGAAGACACTGCGGGTTCCGTGTCACAGATCATTTTGTGTAGCAAGAATTTAGTTGACAAAGCATGGATTATCGGAGTGATTACGTAGTAGGTTTGTTTAGATTTTGGACTCTGGTTTCACTATTTACTAGCGGGGGAACCTTGAATAACCTGTATAAACGTTCTCAGCTTCAAGGAACTTTTCCTATAAAATGGGCTATTAATACTTCAGAGGGTTCACGGGAGGACAAGAGATAATATACTTAAATGTCCGGTGTCTGTTAAATGGAAGGTTGTTCCTTAAAGTAAATGCCCTTCTCTGCCTCTCCCCTTCCCCTTGAACTTTCAGCCTGATTCACTTATTGAGCGAGTTTGTCACTCATGTTACCTGCCACTGCTTGCTCTTTTCCTGACTTTTAGAATCATTTCTGGGCTGTGGTTTATCCATTGATTAACTGCTCATTTATTAACCATCTTTCACACCCACATCTTTATTCCCAGGCAGACCTTCCTAAGATCGTGAGGACCCACAATGGTAAAATATTGGTAATGTAACCCTCTATTGCCAACAGAAAACTTTTTTCCTAGGTCTACAGTTAGCGCTCCTCTGGTAAATTTTGTGACATTCATTGAAGATGGTGAAATTCAATGAGAATTTTCACTAGGCTGTCTAATTTGAACAGAGTAGGTGTTCAATAAAGGTCGCCCCTTCCCCCTTACCAACTTCTCTCCTAATAAATGGACGTATAATAGAGGCCCGTTTTGCTAGTGTTCCTAGTTACATATGTGGTTTAGTTTTAGTAAAACACGTTTATTATTTATACGATCCAGCATAATCCATTTCAGCTGATTGCTATTTTTTAAAACGTTTAAACAGTTGTTTGAGTGTCAATTAAAAGGAGCTATAGAACACAGAATAGAAACTACCATCACCATTGTGGCAGTTAGTGTATAAACAATTAGATACATTTGATCCTGAAATGAAGCAAGCAGGGAAATATTAGAACAAATATCCTGCAAACCAAAATAACATGACAGATATGATTTATGCATGAAGGCAATGGGAGGTGACATATTTTTAAAATTGTCTATCATCGATGCTATATTAAGTAAAAAACATATTATTTGTGGTATTTGAAACTGTTATACCTTTTATTCCAACTTTTGTTTTGATGCTGTTCATTTTCACTCAAAGATAGAGGCCGTCTGCCTACGGGAGTGAACTATACCTTAGTTTAAAGTCTAGTGAACATCACAACTTCTTCTATTTTCTGAATTTCTCTGATTCAAGGTGAAAAGTTATGTTAAACCTTGCCTTAGTGTCTTTCAGACATTGTTAGTCTGGAATAATATAATATATAATGTTTTTGTGCTAAACTATATCCTGGTGTAAAATGTGGTGAATTAAGATTTACCTGAAAGTTGGGGCACCTGGGTGGCTCAGTGGGTTTAAGCCTCTGCCTTCCGCTCGGGTCATGATCCTAGGGTCCTGGGATCGAGTCCCACATCGGGCTCTCTGCTCGGCAGGGAGCCTGCTTCCTCCTCTCTCTCTGCCTACTTGTGATCTCTGTCTGTCAAATAAATAAATAAAATCTTAAAAAAAAAAAAAGATTTACCTGAAAGCAGTTTTATTCCTATTAAAAGTTTGTTTCAGTTACCTAACTAAAGGAGTAGATTTATAAACTGTGCATGGCCTACTAGTTTTTGATGAACAGCAAGCTTATGGTCTGTTTGCTGTGCATCAAAGTGCACACATCTGCGTCATAATTTGTGAGTCCTTTGTGTCTATCAGGCACCTGTCCCCATTCAGGAATCCCTCCTGTCAAATTTTACATTTCAAATCCCAGGGTTCTAAGCCAGGTAGTTTTCATTGATTTGACTAGTGTGCTAAAAATTAAAAGTTAAATACAAAAGAACAGATAAGTATGAAGTATTTTTCTGTCTTTAAACATGGACTTTTTAACTTTAATTTTTACTTCTTGGATATATTAATACATGAATGCGTGTTCATGTATTAAAACTTCAAAACAGGTATCTATTATCTAAAACATGATTTTCCAAAATTTCATGCACATTAAGTTTTTATTTTTTATTTTTTATTTATTTTTTTGTTAATGAATCATTCCAATAGGCCTGTAGAACATACTAGCACTTGAATTAAATGAACCCAGATTTTCCTCCTGGTTCCAAACTTTGGTTACAAGCAAATTTCTTAATACCATTCAACACTAGCATTTTCTAAGGAAAGGGAAACTGAGAGCAGGCCTTATTCTCTCAGGCTGATACAGAAATTAAGTGAAATAATACATGTGAGATGCTCACCATTTTGCTTTCCACTAGTAAGTGATTAATTCATTTCAGCTATTATTGACATTAATCTAGTTTCTTTTCATTATGTTTGCAACAATACTATCTGAGAAACTACTCAAGTCATTTTTAGCATCCACTCCACAAAGTTCTTCCATATTCTTTTTTTTTGCTAAATGAAGTTTGATGTTCCCTAATGACATTCATATTTACCTGAACTGGCCCCTGTAAAGTAACTAATCAAAGAAGAAATGCCACATTTTTTACGTGTTTTCTTTCTCTGTTCTGATTCTACAGGACAAATAGAAATATTATCTACAGTCGGGTAGATAAATGTCAGTCTTCTACCAGTGATATTAATCATGCTCCACGAACAGATTCATTACCCAAAATTGACATTTACTAAAAATTGTTTCGAGAAATAGATCCAATCTAAGTCCCTATTCTTGGAGTTAGGTGATCACAGTTTCCAAACTCATCCTGGACTATCCACCTCTCAAGGTAGAAAGATTACCTAAACTCACAAAGACCTAACATTCTCCATATTCTAATATTAATATTTATCCTCAGTGATCTAATAAGAGCATTCAAATTAAAATGTATTAACAACTAATGTTCCTTAATCTGGATGCCTAGGTTAAATATTAATCACATAGATTCAATGAATATGCTTATTTTTTTCCTAGCTTTGCTTCTCATGGAGCCGCCCAAGAACAAGCACATTTTAATTTCAATTACTTTATCCAAATGTTCACTAATGAAATGTAACAAAAATAAAATCATGCTATAATTAATATATTTTATGACTGCATGACAATCATGAACAAGTGTGGCCCAGCTGTATCAAAATGATATTTATATTAGATGATATACATGCAATATTTTTATTGAATTGATGTTTGGGTACCACTAATTGTATACTTATCAAAATATTCATGAAGAAATCAACTAGATTAAATGTTTAATTATGTAAGTATATATATAATAAAGCAAGTTTGTTGAGTGTATTAAATGTAAATTTCAGGGTGCCTCAGTGGCTCAGTCAGTTCTGCATCTGGCTCAGTTGGTGACCTAAGGTTCAAGACTGAGCCCCCTCTAGCTACCCCTGTCAGGTCTGTGCTCAGCAGGAAGTCTGTTTCTTTTCCTCTCCCTCTCCCACATGCTCTGTCTCTCTCTCCTTCTTCCTCTCTCTCCAGCAAAAAAAGAACAAATGTAAATTTCTAAACCATTATTTCATCTCTAAAGATATTGTCTCTGTCCAGATATATATTTTTTAATTTTATTTATCCATTTATTTGACAGAGAGTAGGCAGAGGCAGGCAGAGAGAGAGGGGGAAGCAGGCTCCCCACTGAGCAGAGAGCCCGATGTGGGGCTTGATACCAGGACCCTGAGATCACGACCCGAGCCGAAGGCAGAGGGCTTAACCCACTGAGCCACCCAGGTGCCCCTGTCCAGATTTCTTATAATAAAGTCTATGCATAGAAAACCCACCTAATAATGAACACATTTATCAAAATTCGTAATGAACTTCTCTGTGAAATATTTAAAGCTATGACCATTAGCATTCTTAGTCAATACACAAATCTGTAGTGAAACAGTATAGATTTTATAATACTACAAACTTCAATTCAACATCTTGTGAATTAAAAGAAACATTTAACTTCATAGCAAGTAGCTTTATTATTTTTCTTTATACCTATACTTTTTATTATCAAACTTTCCAGTACAAACAAGTTTCCAGAGCCTCAAATGTGTTGTAAGTATAATGTTACTCAAAGCATGCCTGAATACTGTTACTAAACACACACACACACACACTTCACACTGAAATCAGCCCCTGATGCCCCTGATGAGCCATATATCTATAGGCAAAATTAAGACATCTTTCCGTAGCAACATATGTCTTTGTAGCTTCTTACTAATTCTTCTACAATAGAGATTTATTTTGAATTTATGTCTTTTCCAATTTTTTTCTGTTGCTTTTTAATATGTCTAGGTCTTAAGATCAATATGATTAATGTAGATGAGTTTCTCATGTACAATAATTACTTTAATTATCATTTCTGAAACCTGATAATACTTTCTATATCTGCAAAACTTAATTTCAGTATCCTTGCCAAGCATGACCTCTTCTTGCTCCTCTCTCTCCAAGGTTATGGGCCTCCTGAGAATTTCACTCAGTGTTATACATTGCTAATCTATGCATGATAGAAAGCATACGTTAGAAACTACATTATACATTATAATTTAAAATTTCCTTCCCAGATCTTGCTACTTAAATATGTACTGTTACTTTGCAAGCCCCAATGACTGGGAGTATATCCCACGAAATCATACTTGCCATTCCCCCTCCTAGTACTTGCCATTCCCCCTCCTAGTGGGGATTACTTAATGACCTCCCCATATCCCTTCCCTTGTGATATTAACTTTAGCATGATATACATGTCTCCCTTCCTGCTTCCCCACTGTTTCTGCATCATTCTTGGAAACCATAACTTCCACAAGGATGATCCACTCAATACATCACTGGCTTAACCCTGCCTGGACCTCCTTTGCTCTATCTTTTTCCCAAATGCATGACATCACCCTACTATGCATTTCCCCATGATCAGGATCCATGTCACTTTGCATCTTGATTTCAAATGTTTGCTTTTAATTCACCTGTCCCTGGCTTTTCCAGCTGACCTACATAACGGTCCAGCAGTCTCCGAGGAACACATTGATCCCACTTCACTTGTGCTGTATCTTGACTCTAATTGTCACAACTTCATTTTTGCACTTAGCCCTTGAGAGCATCATTAACTTCCTTGCCCTTCTGAATTTTAGGACACACTCACCTGTGGAAATACCACTGCTTCCGGAGCCCTGCCCCCCGCAGTGGCTGCACATTCCCACAGAGCTGAATGTTGCTGGATTAAAAATTCCAGAAACATGCTGGAAGGACTCACATCAAGTTTATGGCCACTGATCTCAAATAGGCTCAACCGTGGGGTAATGCAACTACATTTCTCTAGTAAATGATCTTTTCCACTATCTGGGAGGACAGTCTCATGTCTTCTCAAATCAAAAATTCCTCTACAACCTGCTCTTAGCACAGGAATGAAACAATGGGAACCAGTCAAAAACTGTATCTCACTTTTCAATTGCCCCTCCCGGTCTGTACCCATAAGTTCAACTGCCCTACCTATGGGCATGAGAGAAAATTGCTATTCAAAGGTTCACTCCAACACCTGTGTATCTGATGCTCTTCCTCCTGCCTTTGTACTGACTGCCCTTCCTTCATAGCTAGATTTCTCCAGTTTCCCTCTACCCTGGCCTTACTACTTCATCTCTCAGTTTCTACTCCCCATACTCTGGTTCAACTTCTAGATCACCCGTCCAAAGCTGTTCCTGTTAGTTTGCCAAACCTGAATGTCAGATTCTTGTCTTAATGTGCACCGTATCTTGGTGGCATCTGGAATTCTCTTTTTCATAAAATTTTCTTTTCTGGGATTTCTGGACGTTTTAGTTTGTCACTGGGAATGTGCTCACATTTCCTTTCTTGGCATTTCTTTTTCTACATTATCAATACACCGAATATAGCTGTGTCCTAGGGCTCCCTCCTCACCCTTAGTCTGCATCTGCACTCCCTCCCCAAGCTACCTTCCTCATCCCATGACTGCAAGTGGCATCACTACTCTGAGTTTCAAACTGACATCGCTATCAGCACACAGCCCTGCTCTGTGACCATCAGATGCCTGCACCTGACTTCCTACTTGCTGTCTTCACTAGGATGGGCACTAAGTTTAGACAAACCAGAGAAAATGGTTTTCCTTTCTACTAATTTCTTCCTACCTCTCCTCTCAAGCACGCTCCCTTCATTAATTCCATGACCATTCACCCAACCACACACGAGAAGACCTCACAGTCATTCTTGATTCCTCTCTCAGACTCATACACACTCCATCAGCCGGTTCTGCAACCTCCACTTTCAAAAGGCCCGGAATCAAACTGAATTTCCCTCTTCCACGGGCACCCCACCCCAGAGTCCCTGCTCTCATCTCCTGCCCAAAGAACCACCACCGATCTACCAGACTGCCCCCTGCACCTTTGCCCTACTCCTGTCCCTGCTCTATGGAACAACCAGAGCTGTTATTCTGAGAGAAACATCATCATTCCCATGGGAATCCCCCAGTTGTTAACTGTCTTTCTTAAAAGAAAAGCCCATCTTTTTATCTCAGCCTGAAGCCTTCTGCATGGTTGGATGTCCATTGACTTCTTGGGAGTCCCTGCGCACCTTACCCTCTTCTCTACATACTTCAGCACCACTGGCTTTACTTTGGTTTCGTAAAGCCTCCCAGGTCTTCCCTTTGAGGGCCTTCTACCAACAAAGTATTCTTTTGCTTGTAATCCTCTTCTCTTCCCTGATTTTCAAGCCAGCACCTACCTGACCATCATCCCTAAATGTCTACCAACACTACCGCTCAGGAAACTCCACCAAGTCACCTATTTTACCTTATCCCTGGCACTTGTAAGCAGCTGAAATGATCTCAGTGGTGTCTTTGTTTTCGTGTTATATGGCTTCCTAAGCCGACTGCAGGCAAAGTGAGCAGAGACTGTCAGTCTCTCTGGGCCCTGCCTGGGGGGGTTGTCAAAGGGGCTTGAAACACACACACGCCCTGAAAGTATTTGTTGACCCATCCACCAATTACGCCAGTACTTACTGAGTAACTCATCCGCTGTGAACATGATTTAAAATAATATGTCTGTTACATTTTAATTCTCATCGGTAACTGAACTTATTTCTCTAAGTTTTAAAGACATGATTGTACTGTTCTCTAAGAGTGTCTTTATAGGGTTGATGACTACCCTCATGATCTTTTCCTAAGTACACTCACACTCATCCACATGAACTTTTCAAGATTTTATTGTGTTATTTCCACTCTTCTGCCTTCGGCTCAGGTCATGATCCCAGCGTCCTGGGATCAAGTCCCACATCAGGCTCCTTGCTCGGCAGGGAGCCTGCCTCTCCCTCTGCCTCTGCCTGCCACGCTGTCTGCCTGTGCTCGTTCGCTCTCTCTCCCTCCCTCTCTCTCTGACAAATAAATACATAAAATCTTTAAAAAAAAAGAAATGAAAGTAAAATAAAATAAAATTCCAAAGTAAACCTAAATAGAATTCTTTTGAGAATGTATAAGATTTTTTTTTAATCAGTATTTTTGCATCAATAAATTCTACCTTAAAAAGATGGGAATTTTATATCTTTTATATTCAGAAGCTAGTACTAAAAAAATAGATGTATTAGCCACCCTTACTCTACCGCATTTGAGTTGTCTATTGCAAACCACGTTAACTTCAATATCTGTCATTCCGGCCATAAAAATCATATGGTAGTGTTACAATAAGAGCCATAAAATAATAGTGCAAGCACTTGGCAATTTAGAGAAACATAAATTTTAAAATTTTGTATATTAAATGCAATGTATACATACAAAAAATTTAAATTCTGAAAGAAAAACACATTTGAATAATTGAATCACATATATACTTATCTGGAAAGAAGTACTGTCTTGTTGCAAACTTGGTTGTAATGATATTTTTATCTTTTATTCTCTTTATTTCATCACTCACCATTTGTGTTCATACACTATGCTTGACTATATGACACATTAATGATTCTAGCTAATACATGATTAATTTTCTTCAAATTATGGTGATACAGTTTTCTCTTAAAAACATGAAACAAACTCTACCTGAGTAGTAATTATGTGTTAAATTGTTAGGCTATGGTGTGGTTTCCAGTAATGGAAATGTAAAAAATATATACAAAGACAAAAATACTTAAAATTATTGTTAGGTCTACTTACATGTGGCAAGTATGTGAGATGTAGCCATAGCAGGAGAGTAATTATTTTGATAGAATGGTATCAATATGTAAAATTCTCAAAGCTGGGATTCTTCTTTTTTCTAATATCCACAAACATCACTTAAGTGCACAAAGAGTTATATCAATTTAAATAGATATAAGCAGAAAATGGTTTTATATCTGATAAATGTTGTATTTGATAAGATTTTTATTGTTATTATTATTGAAAGAGTACTTGCCACTTTTTTCAATATCTAGGTGTTTCATTGACAATATCTCATTGACTCATTCCAGAGGATTTCCTCCATGCAGTATTTTAATCCCATGCATTTTGTTTAATTGGAGTGTGTTGGGAAAAGATCATTGTTTTTATTAGTAGGTTGAGTGAAAGTGCCCTCAAGTAACTTACTTCAGCATGTAATTTAGCATAACACTTCTCTATCATCTCGGACTCTTTCATAACTGTCTACTGTTACAATTATGTACTGTTCACAGATCTGGTAGGTAGGCAAGCCTATGAGTGATCATGTGTGAAAGAATTTTCAAATGCATCAAGAAAGAAATAAGTTCAGATACAAATGGAAGGTTTGAGAAAAGTCCTCTTGCCTCTTCTGACAGAGAAATTGGACAAGACCAACTGTCCAATATCATCATCAAGGATCATAAGATCAGCTGTGGCCCCTGATGCCAGGAATCCTCTGAATTCCAACTTAGGAAGCACATTATTCAAGCCCTACCCTCTGGGAAGTCCTGAACCCATAGTTTCTATTACAAATGTAGTAACAAAACCAAAGGAGTCATAACAAGTTAGGAGAACTTGTTTCTCCCTATGCTCCTACACCATATAAAGATTGTGGGTGGTCTTGAGTGTTCCTACCGTATCTGAAAGTGTTAAGAAAAAAGAATCATTCCTTTCTTGCAATATCAGACATCATATATGTGAGGAAACCCCTAAACCACCCTGCAGTCACACGTCGTTTGTGACACATATGCAATAAAAAGGCCAATCTGGTTTTTGAGGTTGAGTCATTTTATCACATGTACATTTCACAGTGACCATTAGACTAGTCCAGGCTGAGGAAACCAGTTGTAAGAATCTCTAACTATTAACAAGAAAACACAGACTTTGTTCAACCTTCTATCAAATTTTAGAAATCTGGAGCAATCCCAAACCCTCCCTGAATAGTCTGAACTTGAAAAGCTATAAAAGATGTCAGGGAAAAATAACAATTTCAACCGTTGTTTTTATATGTTACATTCTGCTGGCATTATCACATCACTCAAATATCGGAAAAATGTCTAAGATCAGACACTTCAGTCAAGTGACCTGGAAGGTGGCCTGTAGAGCTCAAGGCAGAGGATCTGTGTGCTGGGTGTATCCAGCCTGGCCTCTTGGTGGCCACCCATGGAGCAAAGAGATGAACGTGTGCATTTTGAGGAAAAGGGTCAGGCCCAGGGAACTCTGCTTTCTTGTTTATTTCTAAAACTTGATCCTGCATATCAAATCTCTCTCTCTTCTATAATCTAAACTTCACTCTGTTGAATTGAGATGTGAAAAGATACTACAGGTCACTAATTGGTGACTTAAAAATCCATTATTCCTTAACTCCTATTCTTTATATTATTTTTCCCCAGGGTCAGTTGATATTTCAAGCAAATAAGACTGCAGGAAAGGTCTTAGCTGTGGGATTGCCAGATAAAAAAAACATGAGAGTAACCTTTCCAAATTCTCTGGAGTTGGAAGAAGAAAAAATAATGTATTTGCATAAATAGAAATAATGATGCATTTAACAGTAAGCATCTTTTGAGGAATATTGGTCCCAAAACTTTGAGTAAATTACTGA
Organism: Taxidea taxus jeffersonii; assembly: GCA_003697995.1. Classification (NCBI taxonomy): domain Eukaryota; kingdom Metazoa; phylum Chordata; class Mammalia; order Carnivora; family Mustelidae; genus Taxidea; species Taxidea taxus. The sequence goes on from ML099164.1 coordinate 38,564, forward strand.
CAGGTGCACTTATTTTGCTGGGTAAATTTGTATATGAATGTACACAAAAGATATATAAAAGCATAAGAGGTATAATTGTTCTAATACAATAACCACCATCGTCTTTGAGGATGATTAGTAATTTTTAAATAGTTTGCAAATGTAGTAATATTGCTGTGCCAGATACTACAGAATAGTCTTAATTATACTTATAGAGGTGGTTTTATAGAAAAAAAACCCTTTAGGACATTTCACACATATTTGGTTATTTCCTTTATCAGTTATTTGCCTTGCTTTTTCTCACACCATAATATTTAAAAACACCATTCCATCAATGGTTAAGTTCTCCTGTCTCTCAGCCGATTTGTGAATCCAGGTTCTGGTTGGCAAGAACCTATGTTTTAAGGTGCAGGGGAAATGCAACGGTGAGGAATGTGTTTAGAAATAAAATATTTAAGATTGGAGTGATAATTCTTTCGCTCTAGCAAAAGTTTTCTCCCCTCAATTAAAATGAAACAAAGTTACTCGTGTCATCAGAAAGAATGTCCACGCCAGAACCTGGGCCCTGAAACAATAGAGTCATCAGCCTACTTTATAGCCCCCTCTAATTCGATGTGTCAGGCCCTAATCAGCTCTGTTTCACAGCGCTTTGCTCCATAAAAGCAGATTTGTTTAACCACAACCTCCATTTCAGCATGACTGAGGATGAAGAAAAGCGGACCAAACTGGGCAGATCTCACGGGTTATAAGATGGGGATAAAGTGAATCCGTCGTTTGCTGGAGAGGCAGAGGGAAAGTGACAGGCTCATTCATGCCTTCGAGACATTTTTAGGTCTATTGAAAATTTTAATCTGTGCACTCTAGATGAACCTCCGCACTCCCTAATTTAGAGCATGTAGCCATGTGTGGAATCTGTCTGTCTCAGATAGGGCAGGCTGGCTGCTGGAGGACAGCAAGCCCTCCAAGCTGTTGCCTTCTCTAAATGCATCCTGCCTTGAACTTTACACACACATATAAGCTCCATTTACAGGAGGATTTTGGAGTTAATTAAACGCTGAATCTGTTTCTTTAGAAATCACATATGCCTCGGGGTTAAGTAATAGCATTTCAGCAACTACTTTAATTTAGGATTAAGCCTACTGTACATTTTCGGAGGAAATTTTATTTTTCTAAGGA
>RCUC01118322.1:0-10170 GCA_003697995.1 Taxidea taxus jeffersonii
AAAATCGTGTATACAGTAGGACCTAAACAGTACACCAAAAATTTCACGCACAAAAAATGAACTAATGTGTTAGTAATTTCCTCTGAGAGTGGGAACAGAAGTCAAAAGGATGGAGGGGTGGGCACTGTTCTAACCTGAAATTTCCATTTCTGTTTATAATAGGAAAATATGTGCTAATGAGGTAAGCCAGGTTTTGGCAATCCTATAGCTAATGCCACTGGCTAGAGTCCTTGAGACTCAGTTCTCTTTAACACAGTGCATCCATAGAGCAGCTCACTTAAGTTTATTAATATTTGAAATTGAAAAAAAAAGCCCCAAACACAAAAGCAGTCACTATGAAAGTATAACTCTACCGTAAATCAAAGCCTGAAGCTAGCTTCGAAGAGAACAGAATGAAAGACTAGATAATGAGGAAGAATGTGGCAAGGCTCCTAGGCCCCAGGCCGTGCAGGACATGTTGAAGGTGGGGCAAGTCTTTGTACTTCTGTGTAGCGGGGAGACCGACAGAATTCCAGGCACAAGGATGTGAGTATACTTACAAGCTCTTACATGGTAAAGGCTGAAGCTGTGAGTCAGAAAGACAAACAGGTGATGGTTCATATTTAATATGTCCCGGGCTTTCATGCACCCCTCGTGTTCTGTATTAGCTGGGGTAGAGGCCTAACCACAGAGTGGCTCGGAGACAATAACGTTACACGAACAGGCGGGCCAGCCAGAGAGGGTGGCCGCTCCCCTCCAAGGTCCTCCAGGTTCCTTGTTCCTCTGCCATTCCCAAAGTAGGACACTTCTAACATGGACACTGGCTCACTACCACCACCTCCGAGGGGCAGCTTGAGCGAGGAAAGGGAAGGCAGAGGACGTGACCAAGTTGTCCGCATCACTTCGACCTGTACCCTACTGACTAGAACCTGGGAAAGGCAGAAAACTCGGGAGGTTCTGTTTCTAAAAGGAAGAAGGGGGGCAATTAGAACCGTCCGGGCTCAGTGACCACTTCTTTAAGGAGACTTTCAACAGTTCTTTACATTCTTAGCATGAATCCCGAGGCCTGAAGGAATGGGTCTGTGGAGGCAGGGACTAAGAGCAAAGGGAAGGGTTACTGGTGAAGGGAGTAGGAAGGGCCGGCCAAGTCTCCTGACAACCCTTCTGCTGGTCTGGGCACACACAGTTTGCCCTGAGAAACTGCTGTGCAGGTCACTGCAGGTGGACAGTAATTTGCATCGGAAAAGCCAAATACCCACTTCCGGTCTCTATGCCTCCCTGGCACTACCCATTTGGACCTGAGGATCATCTTCTAAGGGGAGACAAGAGTAAAAGCTGACAGTGGGGAACCCAAGTTCCAGCTCCACTTCTCCAAACCAGGCCACATGGGCATGCGTTCCTCCAAACCGTGCTTCTGCCTCTATAAAAGGACCTCCCCCAGCTCTTGTATTTAAATGGTCCAGATCTCAATCTTTTCCTTGCTGTTATATTGGTTAAAATAACCCCTTTCTAAAGCAGTGATTAATATGCGTGGACACTGTGGAGCGCTGTCATCACATAGCTCCGAGATCAGCTGGGGCGGTTCTAGGACATCTCTAAAGAACGTGGTCTAAATGTGAGAGGATGGTATTCTCATCATTTCGCACAAGCTGTGACTCAAAAATCTACGCAATGGTTCTCCCACTGTTACTGTCTAACCTGAGTTTCACTCAAGATTTTGTTTAAAGAAAATATTTCCGTGCTAAAAGGTTTAAAAACCATCATACAAGGATTTATAACAGCCTATGTTCTTAAAGAATCCTAGCACAGGAATAAGACTCTATTAACTAAGAGTCAAAAGGCACAAAATAACAATTCAATTTTATCTGTTTAAATCTTCTCTTTGCCTTTTGGTATTGTAGGCAAAAGGAACTAAGGAAACATATTCCAAGGACTATGTTTAATTTTAAAACATAGAGGAACAGGGCGCCTGGGTGGCTCAGTGGGTTAAAGCCTCTGCCTTCTGCTCAGGTCATGATCCCGGGGTCCTGGGATCGAGCCCCACATTGGGCTCTCTGCTCAGCAGGGAGCCTACTCCCCCCCCCGCCACCTGCCTGTGATCTCTGTCAAATAAATAAATAAAATCTTTAAAAAAAAAACAACATAGAGGAACAGCAGAATAGTTTTATCTTTATAGTAACTATCCTCTGGAAAGAAAGGTTCTTAGAAAGAAGACAAACCTTCCAAAACACATCCCTGCTATAACCATCACACACTACTCCTCCTCAATCCTTAGACACGGAACCTTTCCTACCTCTCTAAAAAACTCCAGGCCCCCTAAAACTAACCAAGCGGTCCTTCTGCCTTAGATCATCCAATTTTCTTTCCTGTCACGAGTCTCTTCCAGCTTCAGCGCACACCTAGGCAGCTCTCACCATCTCAAGAACATCTGCATTTGGGATCACTTCCTTTGATAAATTCTACTCGAGATAACCACTGGCGGTTCCACACACATCCTCTACCAAATTCACATACCCAGAAACTTTACTTCGTCAACCCACAGTTTTCTTGAAAAAGAAAACCATCAAATACCTTTAAAAATAAGACACAAACCTTCATAAAAATATAGTCATCAAATTTATTATTCTCATTAGGCTGCCATTTTATGAAGGATTCCTAAGATTAATGTTTCTTGACATGCAAGAGTCAGCATTAATAGCTCCTGTTACTATAAATACTGCTGCCTGGAAGCAGTACAACTGTTGTAGAGTTTGAAGACTACAGACTTTTATTATTCAAATCTTATTCAGTGTGTGTTAAAATCAGAAGGTTCGGAACAGCTGGTTAGGAAGGTAGCCAAGATGCAGGAAAGATGTCTGCGCCTCCTTTTCAAGGGCAGCCAACTCTTGAACCGTAGGTGCCAAAATATCCACATGGCCTTTATAGTTTCCACCTGCATCACACACACAAATTATAAAGTAATGTAAATGACATGCTTGAAATAACTTGTCAGCAATACTTTGGCTCAATTACATCCGCTCATACATTGCTTCTAGCAATAAAATGTACTACTGGGCAAGTCATCTCCACAAGTGAGTTCTAAAGAAGTTCAATCCATATAAATGAATGATCAGGCCTCACAATAGTGTCCCAAGACCCCTAGCAACCCCTCCTCCTCTCCTTTTTTTTTGGTTTGGAAACCACTAGCTCAGCAGCCTGAATCTTAAAAAAGATTTTCAGAAATGAGCTAAGGGCATTCCAGGCAAAGGAAACAGTATGCTGGGTTGCCACCTGAAATTAAATCAAAGGTTTTCAATTCTATGTTCAAAATTGCCATTATACTCATTTCCTAGTAACTCTATAAACGTTCAACTATTGTGACATTAATACCTCAAGAGAAACAGCTAAGCTTCTGTCCTTCATTCACATACAAATCACAACCCAAAAATGCTACAAGACACGTATGAAGGGCTATGAGAATAATAATGAGGAAATGATTAATAAACTAAAAATAGACATTTACCATAATGAGATGAAATTACTCTCTTCTACACATGGACACCCAAGAAGGACACATTCACATTTAGAATAGAAATAAAAGTAACTCAAAACTCACCACCAGCGGCCCTTTTCTGACCATAGGTGACTTTCCCGTCAAATTCATCCACTGGTACCTTTATATCTGGTTCAACCTGAGAAATGGTGCAATTCAGATGCTCTTCTATCTCAGACAGCAACTAAGAGGGGAAAGGAAATATAAAAAGCATTTTCAAATAAAAATCTCATTTTGACAAAGTTGCATTTTAACAATGTCCAATAAAACCAGGAAGTCTATAATAGTATAAACAGAAGTTACATTTCTGAAGAGATAAACTCACAAGTTACAATTTACAAACTATAACTCACAATATAATCAATTACTACTTTTCCCCACACCTAAGAAATAGATAAAGCTAAGGTATTATTTTTATAATTAACTGTGGTCTATTTTTGCCAATTTCAGTACATTTTTTAGGAGTCTTACCTGCATCTCATTGTACCATATGGTACAGCCGCCGTCTTCCTTGAGTCTTGTGTTATAACATCCTTTTCCACGGCTGCTACATACGTGGTACCAAACCTACACAAAAGATGGAAAAATATTAACATATATGGAGACTGCAACCTGCTAGATATTTTTATGCTCAATTAGTTTTTTAAATGTTTTCTATCCCCAAGGGCAAGAAAAACAGACTGCAATATTGTATGTCATCCAATGACTTCCACCATTCAGAAACTCATTAACTAGGTCTTCTGAAAGACTTCTTTTTGAGAATAATCCTGAAGTTTTCCTAAAATGCATGTCAACTGCAGAAAGGAATTCTCAGATAAAAACAAGGATGAAAAAGCAAATACTGGAGAATATTCTATCAAAATTATATAAAAATAAAAAATAAAGTCCAAATGCTTTCTATAATAAATACCAAAAAGCAAAATAAACAACTAGTTTGGACAATGAGCTTATGGGGGTTCCTTATTCTTGCAACTGTTCTGTAAAGTTGCATCAAATTATATTGCAAAATAATAAGTTACCACCCTCACCCACAAAAGTTTTCTGTGGCATGGTATCAGGGAGAGTTTAAAGAGTTTTTGGTGAAATCAAGTACACTAAGGCTATTAGTGAAAATTGTATTTTGCATTTTTCCTTTCTAAACTACATCCTACTGCTGGTCCATACAAGACTATAGAGAAAAAAGATGCCATTAAAAAGTTCACTTATATTCCATATGCAACTGAATTCAATGTAAATGGAAAAATCAAACTGCTCTTACTTCCAACATCTAAAATGACAATACAAACAATGAATATAATACAGTACTGAAAAGATTACCTTTTCTTTCTCTGTTGCCACCAGGGAAATGGCCAGACCCATCCTGAAAAGTTTTAGAAGTCTTTATTAGACTTTATTCCTGAAGCATAAAAGCATTAAAAAAAAAAAAAAATACAGCAGTACCTTTCAGCTCTTCCTACTCTGCCAATTCGATGTACGTAGTTTTGCTTTTCATCAGGCAAGGTGACATTTATAACTACAAATAAAAATAATTATTACCAATTGCCATTAGTTTCTAAAATCTTCAACCACATTAGATGTTCTAAATATTCCAAAAACATTAGAGGGTTTACTTTGAATTCCATAAAATTTAAACTGCAGTTATAAAAACTTTCTTTTTACCATAAGGAACACCATGAATATCAATTCCTCTGGCGGCTACATCTGTGCAAATCAAGAATCTTACATCTCCTTTCTAAAGAGAACAGAGAGGGGAGAAAGGAATTTATTAGGACATATGCTAAAAAATAAATACAAATACTACCATTCCACTGAGACCCCTAACTAATGTGTTACTATCAGATTAGAGGTCCAGATACTCATAATTCACTGGACCATGTCTTAAATTTTTAAGTTACGATCTACTAAAACAAGACATTTAAGGTGAATAAATCAGTAATTGGACTCACTTTTTATTTTCTTTTTTCTCACACGAAAAATAAACTGCTTATAATTTGGCTTTAGCTTTAGAAATCCTGACTGGTAATGCAAAGTTTATAAAATTTAAAAAAAGAAGGAAAGAGAAAATAGGGAAAAAATGTTAAAATCTAAACATTATCTTTATCTTGTACTAAAATAAATTCAGAATACTAGGCATTTTACCTTGAGGTTACACTTTTTGTGACAACAGATAAAATCCTAAGACAAGGGAACAGAGAGTGGGCCCCAGTGCTCTCACCAAGGAAATACACATTAGCCTTTGGACACCATTTGTGCCTCAAGGCACAGCAAAGTTAGACACAGAGTGGGTGAGGAACGCTGACCTGAGGTCCAGCATAAGAGCCCGGGGAGAGAAGGTGGACATACACACACTGAAATGCGACCACACAACATGCTCCCATATCCACACTCTGCTCAGTGTGGAAGCATAATCCAAAGTTCCTAAGCTCAGTACTTCCCACCTTCTATTCATACGATGGGTCTGAGAGAAAAAGCTAGTTGTACTCTGCACTGGGGTGACCACACGGTAAACAATGAGAGTGCTGTGGGTGGAGGCTCCTGACCTTGTGTGCGAAACGGCTCAAACCCTCCCCACCTCCACCTGAGAGCTAACCCACCTGCCTGCGGGCTGCCAGGACGAAACTGGACAGTGCGCCCCGAACGGTTACAAGTGTTTTTAATTCCACAAAACCGTACTCTTGCTATCTCTCTTAATCTACAAATTAACTTCACTACGGGTATTACTACGAACTGTTAAAAAAAAAATAAGACTCACAGACACGGTTTAACTATCCCATGATGCTTCTCTTAAAAATACCTACCTGAAAGAATTCAACTAAAACTTAAGTTGAAAATTCTTACTATCGCAGCGTTGTGCGGAGAACATATAATTGACCATTGTGTGCTAAAGATGACTAAGCCCTGTCATGGCGAGGATAGACCAACAGGGCAAAAATCTTTTGAAATTTCTAGAACAAGAATGGCTTTAATAATACTAACTGGAACTGGCTAAAATTGGCTACAATTCCCCCCTTAATTATTAAGGAAATGCAGTCAACTAAATAGCAGTACCTTAAATCTTTCCAAATTTTGCTTCCTTTCATGAGGCTTTCTGTCCCCATGAAGACAAACACATGAGAACTGATGTCCTTTTTTATCAGGTCCTGGTGAAAAGCACATTAAACAGTTAACCTTGGAAAACATTATACCAAAGACTGTATCAAAAAACCAACAGCATTCCGACTACAATGGTGCCATATAATTCCACAGAAATCTATACCCCAATTTGCCACAAACCATGGTTAACACAATTTCTATCATAGGTAAAATGCCATTAAAATAGACTCCAGGAGCATTAAAACTGATTTGCTTTGAAGGACATTTTTAAATCACTCTTCCTGATCTGTAGTAGACAGAACAGTATACCAGATGTGTTACTAAAAGGAAAACATATGTGTATACCAGGAACCTCTCCTATTCCATATAAAGAAAGCTAGGAACCAAAAAAGTAGACAAGAGAGATCAATCTTGGAAGAACCGAAATAGGCATGATGAAGTTCAGGCCCTTACTAAAGGCCACACCCACAAGCCTACCCTCCTCAGGATGTCCTAACAGCTTCGTTATCTGGTACCCTGGCCAAAGGAGATTGGGAGCAGCAAACTGGTAGGATGGAGAGGCACAGACACTGGAAGCCAATTCTTTTTTTTTTTTTTTTTTTAAAGATTTTATTTATTAGATAGAGAGAGAGAGAAAGCGAGCACAGGCAGACAGAGTGGCAGGCAGAGGCAGAGGGAGAAGCAGGCTCCCTGCTGAGCAAGGAGCCCGATGTGGGACTTGATCCCAGGTCGCTGGGATCATGACCCAAGCCGAAGGCAGCCGCTTAACCAACTGAGCCACCCGGGCGTCCCTGGAAGCCAATTCTAAAAAGTAACTCAAATAGATACAGTAAGAAAAGCCATCCAGTCCTGATCAGAGTAAGGGTAAACAGCCTTCTAGAGCTCAAAAGAACTTGTAGGCTCCAGCATGAGTGCAGGCTCAGTTGGTTAAGCGGCTGCCTTCGGCTCAGGTCATGATCCCAGCGTCCTGGGATCGAGTCCCACATTGGGCTCCTTGCTCAGCAGTGAGCCTGCTTCTCCCTCTGCCTCTGCCTGCCACTCTGTCTGCCTGTGCTCGCTCTCTCTCTCTCTCTCTAACAACTAAATAAACTCTTAAAAAAAAAAAATTACTTCAGAATTCAAGAAAAAATATACCATGAAAGCTACCCACCCAAAATGAATACAAGAATTAATTATGCAGAGGATAAACAGCAGCTAATCAGAACTTCCAGAGTCCTACAGCTTAGGCCTTACTGCATTCTGAATTCAAGTGGTTTAGGAAAGTATCACTAACACACTCCTACTCCCCAGTTGAGCTGTGTATAGAGAAGGGAGGGATCCTTTATTTTCCTCCCTTAAACCTCTTAAGTTCTCGTATATATTGTGTTATTTTGGTTTTAGTTATGGTTTGGGAAACTTGGGTTTTTAGACAAAGGTACCCAGAGGGGGCGCCTGGGTGGCTCAGTGGGTTAAAGCCTCTGCCTTCAGCTCAGGTCATGATCCCAGGGTCCTGGGATCGAGCCCCACATCAGGCTCTCTGCTCAGCGGGGAGCCTGCTTCCTCCTCTCTCTCTACCTGCTTCTCTGCCTACTTGTGATCTCCGTCTGTCAAATAAATAAAATCTAAAAAAAAAAAAAAAAAAGGTACCCAGAACACTTAGGAAAAGAAGGTAGAAAGAGAAAGGAATCTTAACTGCTTGAGCAATGGCATTTCTTTTTTTTTTTTTTTTTAAGATTTTATTTATTTGACAGTGAGAGAAATCACAGGTAGGCAGAGAGGCAGGCAGAGAGAGGGGGAAGCAGGCTCCCGACTGAGCAGAGAGCCCGATGTGGGGCTCAATCCCAGGACCCTGGGATCATGACCTGAGCGGAAGGCAGAGACTCTAAACTGCTGGGCCACCCAAGCGCCCCGAGCAATGGCATTTCTAACCAAATAATCAAATTCTCCATTCAAAACCAACATGGACAGGAAGAAGGATTACAAAACGTCACTATAACTAAAACAACCAAGCAAGACTGTTTGCTATGACTTGGGGGCTGAGTGGGGGGCAGGGGCGGTACTAAACTGTTCACTGTAATGAACAATATAACCTGTTCCTCATATGACCATCAGTTCAAGCTTTTTAAACTGTTTTGAGTTTTCTGGCTCCCTGATGTACACCAATTATAAAAAGAAATGTGTTCGAGTTCTCCCCATTATGAAAGCAGGATTCGTCTGTTACCTTGTACATCTGTCGATTTTTGCTTTATGTATTTCTCAACATTAATTTTCAAACACAGCAACAATGAAAAGAGTCTCAAAGTAAATGGCTGTATTTTCACCTCCTAGATTATACCACTAACATTTACTATATTTACTTTACTGCCTGTCTAGCTCTTTTTCCTATCAATTCATTTTTATATTTTCGATGCATTTCAATATAAACTGCAAATATCTGTACAGTTCAGCATGCATCTCATTAACTAGAATGCAGTTATTAGTTTAGGTTTTATGATTTTCCTTCAAGGTGAAAGTTACATACAAGGAAATGTACAAATCTTAAGTGTATGTCTGCTGAGTTTTGACAAATGCATGCACCTTTGCAAGCCCAAAGTCCTATCAAGATAGAGAATAGGAATGTCACTCCACAAAGTACCCTCATGCCCTTTTCCAGTTAACCCCATTCCCATTATGCTGGGGATAACCACTGTTGTGGGTTTCTTCCCCTTACAGATTAATTCTGACTCTTCTAGAACTTCACACAAATGGAATCATACAGAATATAGGCTTGTATAAAGAATATTTCATTCTGCAAGATGTCTGCGATTCACCCACAGCTGCTGAGCCCAACAATAGTCCATTCCTTTGTATCACTGAGCAGTATTCCAGTGACTAAATATTTCACATCTGGTTTAAGCCACTCCCCTGCTGACAGCCACCTGGTGTATCTTCAGTTTGGGGCTATTATAAATAAAGCTGCTATGACCATTCTTGCTCATAGCTTTTGTCAATAAATCTTAGATAAACTTTATCTTGAGTAACTATTTAGGAATCGAATTACTAAAGCTGTAAGATAGCAATGTTAATTTTATCTAAAAATGTAAGACCAGGGGCGCCTGAGGCTCAGTCAGTTAAGGGTCTGCCTTTAACTCAGGTCAGGATCCCAGGCCCCGCATACAGCTCCTGACTCGGCAGTAAGTCTGCTTTTCCCTCTTCCTCTCCCTCTGCTTGTGTTCCCTCTCTCCCTGTGTCTCTGCCAAATAAATAAATAAATGAATGAATGAATGAAATCTTTTTTAAAAATACAAATAAAAATGGAAGCCCTTTTACCGACATGGCTGTACAGCAACAGTGTGAGTACTCTAGCTGCTCCACAACCCCACCAGAAAGCAGCCTTGGATTTTTAATCTAGCCATTATAATGAGAGTACAGTGCTACTACACTGTGATTTTGCATGTTCCTAATGACTGAGATGTTGAGCATCTCTTCATGTTGGTTTATATGTTATAAGGAACATAATACTAGAATCATCCTATACTCATTGTAGATTAAATATTTGATTACATAGTGACTTTATTTCTAGTTAATATTTTTGTCTTAAATTCTAC
>RCUC01118323.1:0-27251 GCA_003697995.1 Taxidea taxus jeffersonii
AGATCATGATCTGAGCTGGAGGCAGCAGCTTAACCCACTGAGCCACCCAGGTGCCCCCCCATTCATCTTTCTTTCTTTTTTTTAAAGATTTATTTATTTACTTAAGAGAGATAGTGTTTGTATGTATAGTCAGGGGAAGGGACAAAGGGAGAGAGAATCTCAAGCAGCCTCCATGCTCAGAGGGGAGCCTACTGTGGGGCTCGATCCCATGACCCTAAGATCACAGTCTGAGCTGAAATCAAAGAGTCAGTTGCTTAACTGACTGAACCAATAAGGTACCCATGTCCATTCCTCTATTGGATAGTTGGGCTCCTTTCATAATTTTTCTACTGTAAATAATGCTGCAGTAACCACAGGGGTGCATATATCCTTTCAAATTAGTGTTTTCATATTCTTTGGGTAAATACCCGGTGGCACAGTTATATGGTAGTTCCTGTTCATTAATTTTAATGCAGTTTCTAGATGTGAAACAACTATAACTGGGATATCATAAATTGTTATCATGTCTTTTTTTTGTTAAAACTGCTGCTTTTGAAGTTTCTTTGGAGTTTTTAAAACTCTTAATAATTATACCCTTTACCTCCACAAGATGGAGTAAAAGTTCTAGATAGAAACTGTTAACCTGAAATTGGAGCTTGCTTTTTATATTAAAAATTTTTACCTGAAAATCTCAAAAACTGATAGTATTTATATATCAGACTGTGAAAACAACTGAAAATTCATACAACTTCCCTGCATGCCAAAAAGATTCTTGTCATTTAACGTGGGAAATAAACTCTTCTGGGGAAAAACTTCACAGTGCGCCTTTGCTTTTACTGGGATATAAGAAGCAAAAGTAATAATTAGAAAGTCATAACTCCTTTTTATTATACCTTGGTTGTGGGGGGGGGTAGATTTGATTGTTCTTCTGCAGTGAGTAGTTACCATTAGGCAAACCCATGGGCATTATATCCTCTAGGTATCTTGTTCTTTACTTGGGCTTTGGTTTTTCATATCTTAGGTAAATTTTTACTTAAATCCAGGTTGTTCATGGGAATTTCCTACTAAAGTTGTGTAGACTCTGTGAAGTCCAAGAAAACATCCTTGATTTCATTCATTTATTAAAAAATATTGTTTCAGTGTGTTTCCATATTCATTACTGTATGTTTTATTTGCTATTTACTGATCTGTTTTAGGTTGATACTGGTTTTTTTTCCCCCGTACATCCCCATTGCTTAGTACATAAGATTCTGAGACATTTGTCTATGTCTGTGATGGAGCATTATACAGATTTTCAATTAAATATTCTAAGTTAGATTTTTCTTTCCTTCTTTTTTTTTTTTTTTTTTTTGGTCTTCTGCACATATATTTCTTTTCCTTTTTGTCACCATCTGACCAAAACTCGGGTTTTCTGAATCAGTGTTGTCTCACAGAAATAAAATATGAGCTACAGATCTAATTTTGGATTTCTAATGGCTACATTAAAAATATAAAAAGGAACAGATGAAATTTATTTTAATAATATATTTTATATACTCCCAGAAGTCTAAATTATTAGCATTTTAACACATAATCAGTTTAAGACTATTTTATATTCTCTTATTATATATTAAGTCTTAAGGTTTTGGTATATATTTTATGCTTATATCTCAATTCAGGCTAGCCACATTCCAGATTCTCATAGCCATGTTGACTGGTATCAACTGTATTGGACAGCGTGTTTCTAAATCACCAGCTCCAGTTCTTTACTAGTTTAGAGACTAAATAAATTACTTGTAAGTTGAGATTATTACATGAACTGGTAGAAAATATTTGCATACTGTCAGCAATATATCTCTAGAGGCTTCTAGCCCGTGACTCCTAGAGTTATAAGGAATTCTGCCTTAATAAGAATGAACAAGCTTATCAAAGTTCCTGACCTTGCTCATTCTATATAGAATACCTCGGCATTTGAATTAGGATAAATTAGGTAGTGTGCTGTTCAATATAAAAGAACCCTCGAACGTCAGTGGATTAAAATAACAAATACTTGGAGCACCTGGGTGGCTCAGCGGGTTAAAGTCTCTGCCTTTGGCTCAGGTCATGATCCCAGGGTCCTGGGATCTAGCCCCACGTCGGGCTCTCTGCTCATCGAGGAGCCTGCTTCCCTTCCTCTCTTTATGCCTGCCTCTCTGACTACTGTGATCTCTGTCTTTCAAATAAAGAAATAAAACCTTTAAAAAAAATAACAAATACTTATTTTTGTTCACAGTATTTCTTGTTTCTTGTCCAATGTGTGTGAGCAAGGAGGACCTCTGACAATCATAGTCACTCCCAAATTAAAGTTAATGAGGCCCATCTCAGCATATACTTTGACCATCATTATGGCAAGGGGCAAACAGTTGTGGGTTCTATATAAATCCTGTTTCATTGTTATAAATAAAATTTTAAGACTTTTATTCGGGAATATTTCATATAGAAACACAAAGTTGCAAAATACTGTAATGAACCCCCCATGTGCATCATTCAGTTTCCCAGACAATATGCATCTTATCCTGGGCATTATATGATCTATGCATAAATATTCCAGCATTTATCTAGAAAAAAAAGTACCATAATTTTATTATCATACCTAACAAATTAAGAATTAATCTTTGGTAATATCTGCTACTATCTCTGTATTAAGCGTTTTCTAATTGTTTCAAAGACACATCTTTATAGTTGGTTTGTTCAAATAGGGATCCAAACAGTATCCTTACGTTGCATTGGTTGGTACATATTTAAGTTTCTCAATCTACAACAATTCCTCTCTTTCCACTTCCTTTTTATTGCCGTTTTTTGGTTAAAGGAATTGGGTTGGTTTTCTGAAGAATTTCCTACATTTCTGTGTTTGGTTGGTGTATTCTTGAGGTACACAGTTTGTTGTGGTTCTCTATCCCCAGTATTTTCTATAAACTGATAGACTGAAAGACATGATGAGATTTGGCTCAATTGTTTGCCAAAAGAAAAGTTACTTTTACTTTACTTTGCTTTTTTTCTCATGTGAATATAAATCTTCGCTCTGCATAAATGGGTGTCACCCATATCATCCAAATGTTAGCTCTGTTTGGGTTTACTTGTCTGCTTTAACTTGTAAAAGGAAACTAAGACTGATGAAGACGTATCCGTATTTTTCATCTCAGTGGGATTTATTTATATCTCTTGATTTGGGATACCATTGTCCAGTCTACTCAGTCAAGAAAGTATGACTATCAGTAGGAAAGGTTAGACTCTATCATGTTGAAACTAATTCTGTTGTCTTTTATTTGTGTATAAATGTCCACTTTCTTTAACATGATTAAGTTCAGCACAGAATGTTCTAATTTCCCAATTTCCAAGAATAGAATTTTCCTTATTTGCCTGGCGGTTGTGCAAACAGTGGAAGTTTCTTGCCGCTATTATGTTGTTTCTCAAAATTCTTATCATCTTTTATTTCTTTATCATTTTGTGTTTTAAGTGTTCCATCAGTACTTCAGTAATAGTATGTGCTCTTCTTTTTCTTTTTTTTTTTAAGATTTTATTTATTTGTTTGAGAGAGAGAGCACACAAGCAGGGGGAGCAGCAGCAGAGGGAGAGGGAGAAACAGGCTCCCCCCTGAGCAGGGAGCCCAATGCAGGGTTTGATCGCAGAACCTTGGGATCATGACCTGAGCTGAAGGCAAATGCTTAACTGACTGAGCCACTCAGGCACCCCGGGTGCTCTTATTTTTCAACCAGTAGTTCTGTTAACAAGTTACTTTATTTTGAATGAGCTGTATCAGTTAATAATAGTTAATAAGGCATAACTATTTAACTATTGGTATCTTTTGTTAACTTTTAAAGCATGAGTTCTTCTCAGATTTAGCTGTTAGTACCTATTTATTGTATTGTCTTCCTATTTGGATGGTTAGTTATATAAACTATTTTTACAGTATGAGGATGCAAAGAACAATTGAAGTTACTGATATATTTATCTTATGAAGATGTGAAGAATCTATAGGAAAGATACAGTATTAGCAGACCGAAATATAGCACTGTATACTCTGTCAGTAGACTTACTAATCAGCTATGACAATTGGACATCTGTATATTTTGCACTCTTGTTTTTTGTGTCATAGGAAAAATTAATAAGGAAATAAATTACTGTATAAAGGACTTGAGAAAGTTGCAGGATATGGTCTTATGTATTAGAGTCAGTATTGTTGACCTAGTTTTATCAAGAGATCAAATTATGTTCAGTACATTTAATCTGCTAAGACCTAGAAGTTTAATTATTAATTAAGAACATATCTTAGAACAGAGATGATAGTAATATTGCCATGCTAGATAATTTTCCCATATAATTTATTTTTTGTTCATCATTCACTCACTTATTGATAGCCATATTTTGTCTTAATTAATTTTTTAAAGATTTATTAATTTAGAGAGAGCATGTACAAGTGGGGAGAATGGGGCAGAGGGAGAGAATCTTTGAGTGGACTCCCCACTGAGCTCAGAGCCCGAGGCTGCGATCGATTCCAGGACCATGAGATTGTGACCTGAGCCAAAACCACAAGTCAGATCCTTAATCGACTGAGCCATCCAGGCGTCCCAATAGCCATATTTTGTCTTTAGCTCACTATTCTTCAGAGTAGAGTTAAACCATAAAATACTATTACATGAAGGAACCCCCAGGTCTAAGGAGGAAGGAAGGGGAAAAGATAAAATACTTTTATTTTGGTTTTTGTGTATTCATTTTTCTGAGAAAGAGCAAAAATCAAGCCTCATGTCAGTCAAGTTAGTTCTAGGCAGAAAAATTTATAATTACATAGTGGTATCTAGCTCCTAGAATTTATGTAAAAGGAAGTGCTATTATTATTGTAGCTTCTGTTGTAATTATTTTTTAAAAATAGATCAATCAACAGATCAGAACATTAAGATTCTAAGAGTTTAAAAATTATATTTAAGGGGCAGCTGGGTGGCTCAGTCAGTTAAGTGTCTGACTCTTGATATCATCTCAGGTCATGATCTCAGGTTGTAAGATCGAGCCCTGCATTGGGCTCCACACTGGACATGGAGCCTGCTTAAGATTCCCCCTCTGCCCCTCCTTCCCTTCTTCACCATCTCTCTCTATTTCTTTTTTTCTCTCTCTCCCCCTCTCAAAAAAATTAAATATTAATTTAAGATTATGTTTGTTACTGGAAACAAGTAAACATCAGAAGACCTTGGTAAATAAGTAGATATGTCTAAATGTTGGACTACAATATAACCATGATAAAGATGAGGTAGATGTATACATATATGTAGAGAAAGAACTCCAAAATACATCCTTATGTGAGAAAAGTAAGGTACAAAAAATATATAATGTAATGCAATTCTTTAAAAGGATATGTGTATGCTGGCATATGCAAAAATATTTTTCTGGAAGGATACACAAGAACCTTAACATGATTTTTATGTATTTTTTGAAGTTTTAATCATTTGCATCTACTCCTTTAACTAAAATACGTAAATATTAAAGGTATCTTTGTGTGTAACGAAACATTGGAAAGAGGTCTTTAAATTTCAAATGTGTATTTTGTCCTTAGAATTATTAGAAAAGGCAGTAAAAATCTGTGTTATTTTCCTTGTTGTAGGAAATGTTATGGTTCTTGAACTGTTATTTAAGAAAGGTTTACTTTTTCCTAGGATTTCCACTTAAACAGAGTCAATTTGGAAGAATCTTCAGGAGTAGAAAATTCTCCAGCTGGTGCTAGACCAAAGAGAAAAAACAAGAAGTCTTATGATTTAACTCCAGTTGATAAATTTTGGCAGAAACATAAGGGAAGGTGAGAAAAACATCTGTAAGTTAAAGATTCACCCCTTTACAGGGAAATGAAGATGTCATCTGACTTAATGAATTTGATAAAAAAAAATTAAAAAGATGATGGTGGTTCTTCTACACAATGAGTAGAAGCTATAATTACATAGTCTATAGGGATATATCTATTTCTTCTCAGTTCCTAGGTTGTTTCTTGTTGGTTGTTTTTCAGTAAGCTCATACCATATGATTCTGTAGGTTTTACAGTCTTTCTAAATTTTGTTGCTGTTCCCACTGACCTTCTGCAAGATCATTTCTGCCTTTCTTTAAAATAGGTTTTAGTGATAAACGTCAAAGTGTAATCTTCCCTCTTTGTTCCATGTTTGCCTTCATACAAACACAGTTTTAAATTTCTGTGGAGAGAGAATACCTAAACCTGAAAAACATTTATTTAAAGCACATTAGAAATAATAATTAGTTGTGTGATTTCTTATAGGCAGATATACAGATCCCATGTATTGCTTGCTATGTGCCCTTAAAGTTTAGGGTATTTTATGAGCTCAGTAATTGTTAAAATAATTATCTAGTGTTCATGATGGCTAAAGAAATCATTCTAACTGCCTCCCCCCCAAAAGCATTCCTCTGAGAGAAAAATGCTGCTTACCAACAATTATGGAAATAAAATGTTATTTATTATTATTGTTATTCTGAGTATTTAAAGTATTACTATACCTATATATGTGACCAAGTCCTTGATATGGCTGTTCTTTTTTACCTCATTTATGTTAATAGACAAGTAAGATAGAGACTTGATTCAACCACCTGGGTTTTTTGTGTATCTTTTTATTTATAACTTTTTTTTTTTAAACATTGCAAAGTCACATTGCTTATAACAAGGAATTTTATTTTCTCTGCAGAGAAAAGTCACTGTTTTCCTCTTTCTGACTGGCAATTTGGGTACTGTTATAATTTATTTTAAATAATTTTCTTCTCTTTGGAATTCCATAGTCTATGATTTTTGCCATAATGGCAAAGTACAGGAAATTATATTTACATTATTTCTAGAAAAGGCACAGGATATTTTAAAATTAATTTTAAGATTTATATTTTCTAGTAGAAAAGACCTTAAGAAAAATATCTCATTCAAATATGGAAGATTTGAATATTTCCTTTATATATTTAGGAACAATCTTAGAAATCAGTTGAATAGTAAGAATTTTAATTTTTTGTTTGTAAATAAGAATAGCCCTGAATAACTTTCACTCTGAATGTCATACTACAGTATTCTAGAAATACAGTAATGTGGGCACAAAGACACTGGCAGTTAGTGTAGAGTAAAACAAGTAATTTAAATCTCTCTGAGCTTCGATTTCTGTATCAGTAAAATGTAGGTATGATTAGTCTACCTGTTGCCCTATTTCAGAAGGTTGTTATGAAGATGAAGTGAAATAAAGAAGTAACTTGCCCAGAGTCATTGAATTATCAGAGATAAAAGCAAGAATAAAGCCCAGTCCTGGAAGATCCCAAAAGGCATGGTCCTAATTATTAATAGTGTGTACCTCAGCAAAACCGTGGTTAGATTATATGAAAGAATAGAGGCACAGTCTTAGCACTTTGTGTTTGGCATACAGTAAACCTTCCGTAAATGTAAGCTGTTATGGATGTCTTTTAGCCCTGAGATCTGAAGATACTGGAGATTTTAGGATCTTCTAGTTCAACCAGCACATTTTAATATGCTGAGTGCTGTGTTCTGCCAGCATACAGTCTTTTGAAGCTGAGGTTAGCCCCTGTGATTGTCATGCAAAACTGGACCATGGTCTTCAAAATCCTCTCAGGATCTTCTGTCATTTCTCAGTCTCTACTGGATGAAATGTGCTGATCATTAATGAAGTGTTAAAAGGTTTTTGTTTCATTGCTGCACAGACATGACCTTTTCTTTCTTAAAGGAAGAAAAGCTTCTGGCCACGTCTAAAGCTATAAATGAAAAATACTTATGTTACGAACCATTTTATGGTCAGCGTAAATTATTTAGAATTATTCAAGATTAGTGCCATATGAAATTTTTTCTACCAAAGCTTCTCAATGATTACAGATCACTTGTGTCTGAAGTCTATAGAAATTACTGCTAAAACACACTTACCTGGACAAAGATGTCAGGCATTAGACCGAAAAAAAACTGTGTCCTATGTTCTGTTTTACTAGCAGTGTTCTAAGACATTAAGCTTACAGAATTAAAAGATTTTTTTCACAATTACTTGCATGAAAGTTTTTTTTGCATGCCATCTTTGTAATTATATGAACCCTGTGACACTCTGTGTTAATTTGGGTGATAATATTTAATTGACGTTTCATATACTATGCCTTTTCTTCTTTGTTTTTCAGTCACTTAATATTTTACTTTCATTTTTCTAATAGTGTATAGGTGAAAAAAATGTGATATAGTTAATGAAAATAATAGAAATAAATTTAAATTTGCTTAGGTGTATAAGAATTATGATAGGCATTTTAAAGAAATAGTATCAATAATCTAAACAGATATCCATGGAGATATGTGGTTATATTTATGCTAAATTTATGCTGTGTCATATGTTAAATATATTCAGATAGGTACATTCAAAATCAAAATAAATCCTCATTGAATATATTTCAGAAATCACACAAAAATCAACATTTTAATGTCATGCTCAAGGTTTCTCTTGCTCAATACTGTTTCAGTCCATTCCCAGAAGTTGCAGAATCAGTTCAGCAAGAACTAGAATCTTACAGAGCACAGGAAGATGAGGTTAAACGACTTAAAAGCATCATGGTAAGATTCCTTTTGCTTTCTTAGAATTACAGAGAAGCAGGACATATGGAGAGAGAAAGAGATTAACTTTTTTTTTTCTCATGAAAATTTGAAACCATTCATTGTTCTTAATAAGAAAAGTATTCTTAACTTACAGAAAAGATCTTTGTCAAAAAGAAACCTGAATAATGAGAAGAGTAAAATGTTTTAAAAGAACAGTCTGGGGCACCTGGGAGACTCAGTTGGTTAAGTGGCTGCCTTCAGCCCAGGTCATGATCCTGGAGTCCCGGGATCAAGTCCCACATTGGGCTCCCTGCTCAGCAGGGATTCTGCTTCTCCCGCTGACCCCTCGCCTCTCAAGCTCTCACTCTCTCAAATAAAATCTTTAAAAAATAAATAAGTAAATAAAAATAAAAGAACAGTCTGAATTTATGATCTGAAAAAATACATAATGTGGCTTCATTTTAGGGGTATATTTTCCAGTGCTGCTCACTCTACTACACTTTGACCTGACCTCAGAGTTCAGCTCTGCTATATATTACTACATGACCTGTGGCAAGTCTCTGGACCTATTTCTTTACCTGAAAATACCCACTGGTCCTTAATCATCCAACTAATTAGACTGATGATGACCAGAACTTTTCTGGAACTGTCAAAAATGGATTTGCTTGTTCCTTAGAGGCAAAGAATTGTTAGTCTGGGTGACCTTAAACCTTAGTGTTTATCACTGATCTTAGGAATATATTGGCTTATATGCTTCTGAGATCTTTTTTTCCTCCTCAGGGACTAGAAGGGGAAGACGAAGGAGCCATAAGTATGCTTTCTGACAATACTGCTAAGCTTACATCAGCTGTTAGGTAAGTAAGCAATATTTGCTCTTTAAGTCTTTCTGTTGATAAGATTTATTTTGAATGTTAAAAATTTGGCTAATATTTTTAATAATAAGAAATAGTAGGTAATAGCATAGACCTTTAAAAAACTAAACTGTGTTTTTAACATGTTCAAACTGATTTAAATTCCCTGTTTCATATAGCAGATCATTTGCTTCTTTCTCTAGTTAGAATTATAAAATGGGGATATTTTTACCAAGAATATAGTAGTGGTGATAAAATAATATGTTATTATTAATTTTATCATTGCTGCTATTATTTTATTAACTAAAGGTTAAGTACAATTTCTTTCTGATATGAAATGCCATCAAGAAGAGAGGAAATGTGTTTTACATTTATAGGTAAAATCATATTTTCATTAATCTGATTATATTCTAAACCTCCAGATTTTGGAATCAGAAAGTGAAACGGTGAGATAGTGATATTTAATAGACAGATTACTTTAAACCAAGAAGCATTTTACATATATTAAAGTAGTGAATACTGTATATGAAAAAGCTTAGAGATTAAATTTGGTCAACAGTTTAACTTGTCATTTTGTCACTTTTTTACTGTTCTAAGTTTCCTCAGAGGAAACGCCCAGGTGTGTGTTTTATTAAGGTCTGTGTCATTTTCTTAGAAAATTTAATGGTTAATTTTCAATTTTTTAATACTTGTAGTTCTTTGCCAGAACTCCTTGAAAAAAAAAGACTTATTGATCTCCATACAAATGTTGCCACTGCTGTTTTAGAACATATAAAGGTAAATTTAACTTTTTCCCCCCCACACAGTATTTATGTATTCTATTTATGTAGGGTTTTACACTTCTTAAAATGATTTCATATTCATTATCCCATTGAGGCCTCACTATAACATTATGAGATATCATTACCAAAGGCAACATTACCTTCATTTTTCACAAATGAGGAAGCTGAAGAATCCAAAAAGAATAGTGATTTGGCAAGGTAACACGTTCAGTAAATAGAAGTTAGAATCTGTGATATTTCTATTACATTGCCTCAATATTTCTTCAATACTGTCTCTCTGCTTATTACTCTTTAACAGTAAACTTGTGTCTAACCATCGATAATACAGATTTAGACACCCCTCTTACTATTGTACTATCTAAAATGTCCATTAACTTTTAGTTTTAGATGAGTCTTTCACCATTAAAGCTGCTGTCCCTTCTTCTGTGATTTTGAAAAAAGTAGATTTTATTTTCTATATGTTGTTATCATAGCTCTTTTATCTCCTTACTTTGTTCATGATTATCCCCTATCAGCCTGACTTAATCAGTCCCTCAGTATTCTACTGTCACTTATTCTCTGGATGTGGAACTGAATTTCAATGACAGATTGGCCATATGCTAGGACATTATTATTATAGACTCCTGCTTTCCATGTGATACATTACATTTGAAAAGGCAATGTAAAAAAGCTAAATATGCTTGTTGCCTATCAAGGATGTTGATAACACCTTGAATTATGGAAAGGGGACTTAAAGATTTTCCTTTTTTAATGATCTAAAAAGTTAATAGAGAATAGGATGGAGCTAGTACAGATAGATAATGGACAGTGTGCAACATGGAAGTTAAACATGCATAATTTCTTTTGTTCCACATCTCAGTATTGATATTTGCTATTTTCATGTACCTATAGGAATAGAAATAGAATAATTGTGCTGTCTATAGATGACTCTATTGATGATATTTTCCCTTCCATATGTAGCATCTTTGTAAAATGGGAAAACGTTATCTGTAAATACCTGAGGTCATTGTGCAGCAGAGAGCTATATTGAGAGTTTCCTTCAGTAGAAAAGAAAAGCTTTGCTTACAAGGTGAAGAATGAATATAATATAAAAAGTTCTAAAAAATTTATTGTTTCAAAACAAAATATAAGTCTAGTTTACATCTATTAAATTGTGATTAAATTCTAGGGGTCTTATGCTCCATTAAGCAAACATTTTTAGAGTACTTGCTGTGTGCTGGGCAGGGTGCTAGGAGCTACATGCAAATAAATAGACAAGAAGTAAAAACAAATTCTAGAAAGTTCTGACAGTTGTTAATAATCCTATATAGGCTTTAAGATTTAAGTTGTTCTTTGGGTTTTCTTTGACTTTAGGGTTTGTTTTTGTTTTTGTTTTTCATAGTAAAGTTTATTGATCCTTAATATTTTATTTTCTGACCTCAGGTCTCATAGCTGTAAAACAAGGAAAATGCCAAGCTCAGCTCCTACCATCAAACCTGATTTGTGTAATTCAGTGTAATTCATTATTGTACCTATAGAAAGCACTCAGTTGCATTCTATTCAGAAAACTTCACAAATATTATACTGCTACAAATTTATATGAATATACTCCAGGTCAGAGACTAGAGCTTATGGTTTGAGAAAATTCTAGCTAAATTAATTGACTTATTAAGTCATGTTTTTTGAATAACTGTGTGTTGTGCTAGGCCCAAGAAGTTCTGTGATAAATAAGACAAGTACTCTATTCTCTTCGAGCTAATATTGTAGTAACAATAAACAAAGTACCCAAATTAGAAAACAAGATAACTTCAGTCATTTAGGTGATGTAAAAATAAGGTGATAGGAGATGATAGAGAACGGCTGCGAGGGCTACTCTAAGTGGTTGGGAGTAAGTGGTTAGGGAAATCACCTTTGATGTGATGTCTGAGTTAGAGACCTGAATCACATGGAGCCACTTAGTAAAAATCTCAGAGCCAACCGTTCAGTCAGAGAGACAAAAAAGTGTGAAAGCCTTAAAACAGGGAATGAGTTTGGTGTATTTAAGGATATAAAAGAAGACTTAATAGTGCTTATGATGAGGAGGGAAAAAGTGATAGACTTATAGTATCAAGAGAAATAGCAATTTAAGTGGGATGGGAAGTCATTGGAGGTTAATGACATTATCTGTGTTTCAAATGGAGAACTGAAGAGTATGAGTGATGGGTGAGTTTTGGAAATAAGTGTGGAATTGAAAGACAGCTTTTATTGTTGTCTAAATGAAAAATAGTGTTTTATAGGGCAGAATTTACTATAAATTCTTAATGATGTTTGTTTGTAATTTTACACTGATGATTTTATCTGAGTTTTTCTAATCACTTTGTGCTAATAGAGGCCGTCTGTCTGACATTAACATGCTGCCATGCATGATCTACATAATTCTGCTTTAAGACCTGGTATTTTGACTCTCTTTATAAGACAAGTTCAAACTAATTTGTCATTCAGTGTGTTAAGTGGTTTTATATAAAAGCCACACATTTTGGGATGATTGTTTTACTGTAACTCAAGGAAGACACCCTTTTTAATAGGGTCTGATTTAAAGAAACTGTGCTATAAAGGACATTCACTTGCAGAGGGAAAATGACGCCCTCTGTACGATACACTGTTCCCTTTGGGTCATTCTAAGAAACCCAGTCAACATCAAGACGTCTCTAAATATCATTGATAAAGGAGCATATTTATCTTAAACATTTACATTGCAATTATAGTTGTATTTAATAAACTGCATACTCTAAGAAATATTCTGGTACATGTTTTCTGTGAAGAGTCCTTGTAATGTTGACCCTCTCTTTTAAGTTATTCTTCTTCCTTGTCAAAATTAGCATATAAATCCTGCTATTCTCATTATTTCTCATTACTCCTGGTTATAAAATTTCTTCTTAAAGTCTTCCATAATTATTAAATTTCCAACCTTGTAAGACTTACTTTTTAAGTGGCATGTTTATTTGTACCATTACCATTTTATACCATGTACCTCTGGCTATAATGTTAATATTAATTTTTTCTCCATGATCTCTTTGCTTTTCATCAGAGTTTATTGACTGTTTGAGCTTTGCTTCTTTGTAAACTTTTATTCACCTAAGCGGTAAATATTTTTTTATTACCATTAGGAAAAATATTATGACTTTTTATGCAGAGATCTTAGAACATTTCCCTTGGTATTCATCTTCATTGTAGTTTTGTGTATTTCTCCTTTTGGGATGTTTAGATCATTGCTGCTTTTTACATTTCCTTAAATAATTTTCTGAAACAATACTAGGAGGAAATAGTCATGAGTTATCTGGCAATCATTGTTTTAGTGGAAAGCTAGAAACAGCACATCTGTTTTCCACAACTTTGGCAAATATTATTGCCTATGTTTATTAATATTCTAATGATTTTAGTGGCTTGAGTGGTTGACTTTAGCTTACTAGATTAAAGAATAAATTGTTGAGTTCTCATTTGTTTTGAGTAATCCATACCTTTTAAATCACTTTGTAGCAATTCTTTCATTTCTAATACAAATATGGCCTCACTACTTGCTGGTTTTGGGAGAATGACTCCTCAGATTACTTAAATAATTTATAGACAAATTTTAATTTATTTCAGTTGTTGTTATCCCACCTGCATAGTCAAAGTGAATTAAGTACTCTTCAGCATTACCTAAGAAAAGGAAAAGACACCTATGTTTAAGTCATAATAGATGAGAGATAAGAGCAGCATGGTATATACTCTTTCCCCTAATGCTCCCCACCTGAAAGGAAGATCTCTAACATCTGAACACTCTATCCTAATATAATGAGCAAAAAACAAACTATTAAAAAGCTGTTATGGATTGAGGCTTCATTGGTGCTCATTTTTTTCATTTTTGTTTTGCTGCTACTTCTGGAGAAAGTTAAGAGCTACTGAATTAGATCTAAAGACATCATCTGATCAAGCAGATGTACTACTGCCTTAGGTCAACACTCTGAACAAGGCTTAGCCGTTGGTAGCAATGCTAGCTTTTAACCTTAGCATCTCCTTCGGGGGCTTATTTTACTTTGGCTCAACTTCTTTATCTCTTCTAGAGGAAGATAAACTTTAAAAATAAAGTTGACACTCTCTTAATTGATTTCCACTAGTCAACACACCAAATTAACTGGTGCCCTTTATTCCCTCTATAACACATGGCGGCTGCCGGCCATATTATGACATGCAGACAGCTGGCAGCTAGGATGCCTCACAGGTTGAATTTTATTTATCTAAGAGTTATTTATATTTTATTCCAAGCTATTTATGCTAATTGTATGAGGAGGAAAAGAGGATTTTTTTTCTCTAAAACTAAGGTATACACCTTAGACTTACTGAAGATGGTGATTTAACTGTTGTTTAACTTAGTACTGGGTAAAAAAAGAAAATTTAACTATAAAAATTAGAAAATCTTGAAAAAAAAACTAAAATTTATTTGTAAATGTCTCTAAGGTGTTTGGTTCCACTTCAGAGAATTTGAAACTAGAAATCATAGGTGATCCCTTATAGGTCTATGCTTTATGCAGGAAAGAAAAAAAAGTTTAGTGAAACCTCTGTACTCAAAGAAAATATATCAGACCTACATCAAGATTGACAGACGATTGTGTGTTTTAGGTCTTAAGTTAAAAGGCAGTATTTAGAAAATACACACGCACACACACACACATAGAGGTTTGTGGGGGGTTTTGGTCATTCTTTACATTAACTAACTTTGATTAACTGATCACCACTCCTCTGTCACAGTAAGGAAGAAATTTTACTGTACTAGAAATCAGAACATTTCTCTGGCTGTATTTTTTTTATTATTATTATTCATTTGAAACAGAGAAAGAACATGAACAGGAGGGAGAGGGAGAAGCGGACTTCCCACTGAGCCAGGAGCCCAATGAGGGGCTTGATCCTGGCACCCAGAGATCATGACCTGAGCTGAAGGCAGACGCTTAACCATCTGAGCCACCCACATGCCCCTCTCTGGTTGTATTTTAAATGATCTCAGTATATATACCAAACGAATGTTCATAGGACCTTGGTGTCTTTTCAAGGCAGGGGGACAATATATTCTGTAATAGAAAGTCCCAGTGAACAAGCTGTCATCGTATTTTACCTCTTCTTATCCAAATAAGATTAGTCACTGTCAGAACTTGAAGTTTTCTTCAATTAGGACCAAAGGTAGAGACCAAAAGGACCAAAGGTATCTAAAAGGTCTTTGCTATACGTAAAGTCATCTAAATTTTCTCTTATGTTATCTTCTAGGAGTTTTATAGTTTTGAATTTCCCTTAAGGTCTATGATCCATTTTTAGTTAATTTTTGTGAAAGGTAGGGTCTGTGTCTAGATTCATTTTTTTCTTTTGCATGTAGATATCCAGTTGTTCTAGCACTGTTTGTTGAAAAGATTATCCTTTTTCCATTGAATTGCTTTTGCTTTTCTGTGAAAGATAGGCTGACTGTATTTGTGTGGGTCCATTTCTGCGTATCTCTTTTCTGTTCCATTGATATATTTGTCCTCCCTTTTTGGCTAGTAACACGTAATTAGGTATTGTGGCTGTATTTTAAGTCATAAAGTCCTCTATCTTTTCTCTTCTCCTTCAGTATTGTTTTGGTTATTCTGGGTCTCCCATGTCTCCACATAAACCTTAGAATCAGTTTGTTGATATCTACAAGATAACTTGCTGGGAGTTTGATTGAGATTGTATTGAATCTATAGATCAAGTTGGAAGAATCTCTCCATTTATTTCGTTGTTCTTTGATTTCTTTAATCAGGGTTTTATAGCTTTCCTCATACAAATCTTATACATATTTTGTTAGATTTATAACTATTTCATTTACGTATTTTTTGAGTACTAAAGAAAAAGAGTATTTTTTATTTAATTTCAGATTTAAGTTGGTCATTGCTAATATATCAGAAAGAAGCTGGCTTTTATATAGTAGCCTTGTATCCTGCAGCTTTGCTATAATCACTCACTAGTTCCTGGAGTTTTTGTTGTCATTTCTTTCGGATTTTCTGTATAAACAAGCATGTCATCTGTGAACAAAGACAGTTTTATTCCTTCCTTCCCAGTCTTTTTTCTTTTTATTTCCTTTTTTTTTCTAATTGCATTAGCTAGCACCTCCATTATGATGTTGAAAGAATGCAAGAGGGGACATCCTTGCCTTTTTCCCACTGTAGCCATTGGCTTTTGTATATTAAACTTGTATGCTGCACCTATGCTATAGTCTCTTACTAGTTCCAGAAATTTTTTTGAAATTTTCTACATTACAGTTGTGTCTTCTGCAAATGAAGAGTTTTATTTTTTCATTCCCAATCTGAATACCTCTGATTTCCTTCTCTTGTTTGTTGCATTAACTAGGGCTTGCCATACAGTGTTAAATGGGAGTGCAAGAGGGGACATCCTTGCCTTTTTCCTGATCTTAGCTGGAAAGCTTGTAGTTTCTCATTATTTGCATTCTATTTTCTGAAAGAGATTATAGAGAATTGTTATAATTTCTGCTTTAAATGTTTGACAGAATTCACTAGTGAGCACACCTAGACCTTAGGCTTTCTGTTGTGGAAGGTTTTTTGTTATTGATCAATTTCTTTAATAGATGTAGATGTATTCACATTATCTGTTTCTCTTTTACTGAGTTTTCATGGTTTGTGTCTTTTAAAGAAGTAAGTTATTTCATCTAGACTCTCAGGTTTATGGATACGGAATTGTTCAAATACTCCATCATCCTTTTGATGTCATAGGATCAGTAGTAATGGCCTCTCTTTCATTTCTGATATTTTCCATTTGTGTTTTCTCTCATTTTTTCTTAGTTAACCTGGCTAGATATCTATCAGTTTTATTGATCTTCTCAAAGAGTCAGCTTTTGGTTCCAGTGATTTTTCTCTGTTAATTTCTTGATTTTAATTTCACTGATTTCTGCTCTAATTTTTATTATTTCCTTTCTGGCACTTACTTTAAATTAAATTTACTCTTCCTTTCCTGGGTATATCTTTTAAGAGTTCAACACATTGTTGCTATAAACTAAAACTAAATGCTTCTGAGAATCATAGTAAACGAAGATTTCTTATGTTTACAAGTGCCATATAAATCTCTATTTTTTCCAGAAATATTATAAATAAAGCAGTTTTGGGTATTTCATTATAATAAGGTTGCTAATATTTGTATTTTTAATACTTTTTATCTATAAAGACAGTTTCATTTACATGTTAAATTTTTTATGACATAGGTCACTTTAGTCATTTTATTTTTAGGAGTCAATATATAATATAATTTATAGATTAAAGTTGTTTCTGTTTCCTAGAACATATTTGAGGCAGATTTCATAAATAATACATGGAACAAAAATAATGAAATAAAAATGGAATAGGTGATACACAGTTATAACGATAATTCTCAAATTTGGCTTTGTATTTTCAGGCAACCAAGATTCAAAAAAAAAGAGATGTGATTAAGTTATTATTATTTTTAAACCCTTCCTGTCAGAAAGGAGAAGTTTTTTATTCTTTTTTAAAGTTTTTTATTTATTTATTTTAAGTGAGCTCTACTCCCACTATGGTGTTTGAATTCATGACCCCGAGATCAAGAGTCAAATGCTACACTGACTAAGCCAGCCAGGGACCCCTTAAATTTCCTTTCTTTCTTCCTTTCTTTCTTTCTTTTTATATATTTATTTATTTTAAGTATATTTTTTATTCTAAGCAAACTGTTCTTAGCATCATATTACAAAATACATTGCTCATATTGGGCATTATCTAGAATAAATTGAGTGATATAATGATACAGTATATTAATATCAGCTACACTTTTGTGCAATTAATTTTAATATAATTTAAACTCATACATATAAAAATTATATTTTAATATAAAATTACTTCTATATAGTAACTTTAATGAAAATCAAGGGTTTATTTTTTTATTTTTTTTTAATCTTAAGATTTTATTTATTTATTTGTTAGAGAGAGAGAGAGAGCGAGCACAGGCAGACAGAGTGGCAGGCAGAGGCAGAGGGAGAAGCAGGCTCCCCGCCGAGCAAGGAGCCCGATGCAGGACTCGATCCCAGGACGCTGGGATCATGACCTGAGCCGAAGGCAACTGCCCAACCAACTGAGCCACCCAGGCATCCCGAAAATCAAGGGTTTAATATTAAAATATAATTCAGGGGCACCTGGGTGGCTCAGTTGGTTGGGTGTTCGACTTTTGATTTCCACTCAGATCATGATGGGAGTCTGCTTGAGGTTCTTTGTCTTCTCCCTCTGCCCTCCTCTGCCCTCACTTGCACCTGCTTACACACTGTCTCCCTCTCTAAAATAAAATCTTTTTAAAAATTAAAAAATATATATAGTTCAGTGAGGGAGTTTATGAGTTCCCAATGTAGTTACGTATAAGTTTATAACATTTTAGTATCTAGAGTGGAAACATTGCGTATTCTTTAAATAATATGTTCCTACTTTTTTTCATTTGGGCTTTTGGTAGGGATTTGATAGCAGAGAAATTTTGATTTGGGCCTGAAATGCTAGAGATTCAGTGTTCTTGGTTGAGAGAAAAATGTATCTATCTGGAAATGAGATAAATGGTTAGATTGTTGGCCGGTTGTAAAAATTGAAGATCCTAACCAAGTTCCTTACCTTGAAAGTGCAATCAATGTCCATCATTGCATAGATGAATTTTATTTATGATTTCTAAGTCACTCTGTCAAATGAACAAGTGCTCCAGAGTAAATATATTCATCCACCTATGTTATAGAACACCTTCAAAGATAATTTCATGTGGGGCGCCTGGGTGGCTCAGCGGGTTAAAGCCACTGCCTTCGGCTCGGGTTATGATCCCAGGGTCCTGGGACCGAGCCCCGCATCGGGCTCTCTGCTCTGTGGACAGCCTGCTTCCTCCTCTCTCTCTGCCTCTCTGCCTACTTGTGATCTCTGTCTGTCAAATAAATAAATAAAATCTTTAAAAAAAAAAAAAAGATAATTTCATATATTATCTGGGTTTTGCACCACACAATTTTTTATGATGGCAAACCAGTTCAAACCCACCAGCGTGAAATGCACACCTAAATAATGGAAATGGGAATTTAGGTGTACACAAAATGTACACCTAAATAATGGAAAATATATTAACATGCTATTTTGTTATATCATAAAAAGCAGTTGAGATTTGAAGAAATCGTTACCTTGCAGGGTACAAGGCATATAATAATAAATACGTAGTTACAGGGGGTTAATATTCTAGTGACAGAGCAACTGCAGACTTACTATAGAGCTTACAAATGCTACCCAGCCAGGGGATTGGATATCCAAATACAGCACCAAAAGATGGTAGGGATTAAACTTGTGAAGAAAGAAAGAAAAGGAAAAGCTAGATTTTAAATGATCTTCAACTTAGGTATAGGTTATATTCTAAAAATACAGGTCTAAGTTCATCTTAGCTTAGGCTCTACTTTACTGTAGATAAGATGTGATTCATAGATCCCCTGTTCTTTCAAACCCTGTTTAATTCATTATGTGGAATATTCCTAGTATTGTCTTTCAACTGAGAAGGGTTTATCACCCCCTCTCTCTCCTGTGAGAAATAGGAGAAGAAGAATATTGAGATTCCTAATAGTAAAAGGAAGTATAACTCTAATCCTTCCTTTTTTCTATTTTTAAGTTGGGTGTGGAGCCCAACTCATGACCCTGAGAATAAGACCTGAGCTGAGGTCAAGAGTCAGACAGGTGCCCCAACTCTAATCCTTCTTACCTTTACTTTCACCGCTAACTTGTGCTAGGGGATAGAATTGGGGTTTGGAAAACAGGGAAGGCCAAGAAATACCACTCTAGACTTTGTCATCAACTAGTCATAGACTGATGTGAGGAATGAGAATTGTAGCTAGCAGTGAGCAGGAAGCACCAGAATGGTAGTGTTTGTAGCTAGAATGGAAAGAATGGGTAGGTAAGAGAAGGAAAAATCCCTCAAAGTTACAGAAAGGAAAAAGGAATTGGTTTCATGCCCTGTACAGGTCATCTGAGAAATGTCTCTTGGTAATGGTTGTTCAAAAGACAAAATAGGAATACTATTTGTACATCCCAGATGACTCTTAAGAATTCTCCCATTTAAAAAAAAAAAAAGAATTCTCCATTTTTGTGAGTGAATGGGGCAAGCTGGTTTTTAAAAGTGCCCACTTCTGTTCTATTTCAAAATAGGCTGTTCCCAGTCAAAAAAAGTTGTGCTTGTGTGTTTTATGTTAATTTAATATAAATGTTGAGGTAGTATACTGAAGAGTATAAAACATCAGGCTGATTTTCCACTGGCAATTCTGAAATTAGGAGAAAAACACTAGAATTTTTTAAAAAATCAGATTCTTTACTTAGCCCTTTTAAAGAGATTTTTGAGAAATTCATGGCTTTCAGAGTTCATATTCACTAGATGTAGTTTGTATTCCATGCATAGTCCTTTGGTTTTCTATAATACTCCCTTCCTACTATTTATTCTTGATATTTATTGAAGTTCCCCAAAATCTGTTTATTATCTTGACCTTGTTATTTTGTTTTATATTTTTGTTTTACATGTAACTATTGTTATCCAAATTGTATTCTCCTTTGAACTCACATTATATAAAAATAATTAATATTTGGGATTACAGAAATTATTTCTCTTAGTATTTTCCTATACTTCAAGAAACTGAGAAAGGATCTCCAGATAATATATATATTGGCCAAAATAACCTTTTACCACGTATACATAAATTAT
Source organism: Taxidea taxus jeffersonii (assembly GCA_003697995.1). NCBI lineage: Eukaryota > Metazoa > Chordata > Mammalia > Carnivora > Mustelidae > Taxidea > Taxidea taxus. The sequence goes on from RCUC01118323.1 coordinate 20,892, forward strand.
GTGTATTACCAAAATACCCCAAATATGTACTAATCGACAAATATACTTTCTTCCATAAAGCATATACAAAAGAAGCAATAAATTGTACTTGAGGAAAATATAATTTTCCCTACTCTTTATCTGTGGTGTACATTGGAGTCTGACCGGGATTTGAATCTCAACTCTCTACTACTTCTACTCTGGTAACCTTGAATAAATATATGTTTCTGTGTGTCTGTTTCTTCATCTTTAAAATAGGACTAATCATCCTAGTTTATAGTGTTACTTGGAGAATTAAATGAGATTATCTAAATTAGTAATTTTCGAACACTGGTACTCTAGATCATTATAAGGACATTTTATGAGTCATTTATATCTATTTTATGTTTAGGGTTCTGCAGAAGATATTGTTTGAGAGAGGGGGCCCTGAGGTTCTCTGTTTAAAAACATTTGAAAGCTATAGCTGCAAGTAAAGTGCCTTACACAAATAGATCCTGGACATAACCCAAGTCTCATGCAGATTAGAAAATCTGACTTCGCTCCTTTCCCTGCTTTATGGGAGTCGGTATATTAAAAGTGTTAAGTTACTTTTCTTTTACTGCTTTATCGAAGTATAATTCATATACCATACAGTTCACCTATTTAAAGTGTATGATTCATTAGTTTTTAATATATTTACAGAGTTGTGCAACCACAGCCAAAATGTACTTTTAGAACATTTCCATCACCTCCAAAAGAAACTCCCTATCCATTATTAGTCAAACTAACTTACTTTGGATTCTATTTCTATTGCTTATTAGAACTTTAAATGTAAGTATGTTGATATATCAAGAAGAAAGCAAAAAAAAATCTAATGAACCATGTTTCTTCCCTGATTTTAGGTACAGACATTAAAGTCCATTATGGCCCTTAGAATACTTAATTTTATATATTACATCACCAAAGACAGTTCTTTGCATTTTTCACTTCTAGAAGTTCGTTTATCTATTCTCACGACTTCTAAAGATGACTACTTGATCTGTGTATGTCCTGCTCTTAGTTGAGAAATTCAACAAATACTTTGTCAAGTACTTGTTATCAGCCAGGTGCTAATTAGACTCCTAGGGTGAAACGATTAAACAATTTCTAGTGAGGTGGGATGTAAACAAAGAAGAGTAATAAAATGTGATCATACTATGAAGAGGTATGTAAGATGCTGATGGTACACATTTAAGGGAATAATAAATTCTTCCAGCCAAGAAGGAGATTGAGGGAGGGGCAAGAAGAGAAAGAAACAGATTGGAGAGAGTTGCAGAGAAGCTCGTCCTTAATGAATAGAATTCACTGCACAGGTAATGGAGAAGGAATATATTCTTAAAAAGCTAAGAGAATAACCCAAGCCTGTGCTTAGAGGACTAAAAGCGTACATGATGTTTAATGAAAAGTGAGTTATTTGATGTGACTAAAGGAAAGTAAATACAGTAAATAGTGGTGAAACAGAAAAGGTTGGCTAGAGAAGATTGTGAGGGCCTGAAAGTCAGCTTAATACAGTTTTATCACCTCCCTCCTCTTCTTTCCTGGCTTCACTCTACAGATAATTAGCCTTTTCTAGTCTAATATTCAGTTCACATTAACATAGTTGCTACTGCCATCATCTTAGTGCCCCTGGAGTTATCTTTGGCTTTTTTTTTTTTACTACTTTGCTTCCCATATCCATTCACATGTTAATTATTACATATCTGTCTCTTCCAATCCCATAGCCAGTATCATGGTCTCTTTCCTAGGATCTCTTTTCTACTTTTGTCCATTTTAATACTATATTTTTCCATTCCTAGGACTCCACCTCTTAATCTGTGGTACTGAAAGTAGCTTTATACAGTAGCTAAAATAGTTCCTGCCTGAACACTGTGAAGGGTCAAAAGGTTTGTAAGAAGGAAAGCTCTTACAGTTTATTATACTCCTACCAGGAGTTGACTGACGAGGGAATTCCCTATGTACTGGTACAGAATAGATTGTTGAGTTAAAGCAAGGAATAGAAGAGTATAGTATATTCCCTTTGTGTCAGAAAGCAGAAGAATACTAGGATATAGACCCTATTTTCTTACATTTTGCATAAAGGAACTGGACAACTATAGAAGAAATAATTGAAATAAGTATCCATAGGCATAGATGTAGAAGAGAAGATGGGTGAGGACAGATCTCAAAATATACCTTTTTATGTTGTTTTGATTTTTAAACTGAGTATTTCATCTATTTAAAACTCTGGCCTTGTATGCCACTGGGGGGGATAGGACTGAAGGACTCTTGACTGACTTTCTGTTATGTTATATATGAAATCACTCCTTAGTCTACCATTCAGAATTCTGCACTCTGATTATGCCATGGTATGATCCGTTTCACTGACATGAACTCTGCTCATGTCCCCAAATCATTTTTGAAACTTAAGTCAAAATATAGTACTTTCTTCTTTACAGTTGGTTAACTGTTTATTTCTTTCTATCATTTTAGCTTAATATATTTATGTTCTGCGTTTATATTTTGGTTCTTCATTGGTATCTCTGAGTATTGTAGTTTATTTCATGAATGATTTCTGCTCCCACTTAGATTGTTAACACTTTCAATAGAAATCATATTCTTTTCTCTTTGGTATTATTGAAGCATAATTTAGTAGATACTTGGTAATAAAAATTTTTATTTACTTTGGGGGATCCTAACATTTTAACTTCTTTTGGATAATTTTAATAAATTTTAAATCAGAAGAGGTATCATACAGAAAAGCTAAGTTTGACTACTTTTCCATTACCTAAAACTTCAGAGTATTAAGTAGGAAAACTAGTTTTATTTAAAAACCACTGACAATAATTTATTTAGGGTAATTTTCTGTCTAGTTAAGGTGAAAATGTGTGGATTTATGCACTAAAAAAGTAAACATAACATGACCACCTGACATTAATTTGCATGGAATACAATATGATTTATATGCTAGTTGCTAATTAATATAGTAAATGAGATTGGTGTGATTTTTATCTTTGCTAATATATATATATAATATGCAGAGTTAATTCTGAATTTGTAAGTCAGATATGATAAAATAGGCAGTTATTTTTTACATTAAGTAATCAAAAGTAAGAAACTTTGAAAATAAATTCTATTAGAAAATGCTTGTTTTTAAAAATTGATCATAAAAAGTAGAAACTTGTAAGCTGAGAGGCCCTTAGTATGTTTTTATTATTTGATATAGTCTAATCTAATATTTATTTTGAAACAGGCAAGAAAACTAGATGTATATTTTGAATACGAAGAAAAAATAATGAGCAAAACTACTCTGGATAAATCTCTTCTAGATATAATATCAGACCCTGATGGTAGGTACCATAAATTCAAGGTTACTGTTAAGATTCACAGTTGATGAAACCAGCATTTCAATTTAAGTAATATCTGAATAGAATTTTTTTTTTCTGACAACCCATGCTAATAATGAGATAACTAAATGAGCTATTTTCTGTTGAGAAGTTTGTAACAAAGCATTTCTTAAAGTGGAAAAATGATTTGCATTTTATTTTATTGAACTTTTCTCTCATGGTATTTAAGAACTTGTTATATTCATGTATTTAACGTGATGATATACCAAGTTCAATTTCTGCTGATTTTCAGAAGATTTTTGAAGGTATAACATTCAAAGCAGGTATCTCTAAGTGTTATTCTTTCTAATTACTTTAGTTTAACCCTCAAGAGTTTCCTAAAAAGATACATCTAAAACTGAATTCTGTTTTAAATATTTAGGGAATTTACTTTTGAAGAAACTCCTTAATCAATCCCTTTATATTTGCATTTAACTATTTCTATGTTAGCTTTTCTTAAAACAAGATAGGATTCTTTGTACTTTAAAGATGTATTGTAATTATTGCTTTCAATTATAATGATCATGGGATCCGCATAGGTTTTAGCCTCTAAAATTATACTTTAGAGATTTGATCATTTCAGAATAGCTTTCAGTTCAAATTTCAGTGCTTTTCCAAAATGAATAAAAAAGTATATAAGCTGTTCAGTTTATATTTTGCATACAAATTATTTAGCTGAATGATGATGGTTTTTGAGTTAGAGTTAGGTATGAGTTTTAGACCTTATTCCAAGTTGAAAAATAATAAACTCCAAATTGTAATTAGAGATTCTATTCCTAAAAACTTCTAAGAAGCTATAAATATTGCTCACACTTTTAAGAAGCTAGATTTGTAGTGAGAACGTAGTAGCATTTTGAAGGTATTTACACTTGTGATATCTACCACCAATGTAGGGATCAGCCTCCTGAAGGTATTTACACTTTGTAATGAAAAAAATGCAAGACATATAAGTGCATCACTTCAGAGCTATTCCTTATATACAATAAGTTTTTAGTAAAGTTGAAGCAAATAAATGTGTTGATAGAAAAACAATCAGACCCTTCCTCTTTTCTTTCCCTTTTTCGGTTTATTTGTAAAGACATTAAGAATGGCAGAACAAAAAAAAAAAAAGAATGGCAGAACAAGATAGGCCTTCATGCAATGTGGAAGTCTGGTGCCACTTTAGCCCAGAACAAGATGTTGGAACCTGAGCAAAATGAGAAGGGTAACCACATGTGGGGTAGAGGGAAGGTTGGTAATCTACCATGAAGTGTCAAACCCAGTGAATTTAGCAGAATATCCACATGTGAAAGCATGGTATATAAAAGCTCTAACAGGGTGCCTGGTGGCTCAGTGGGTTAAGCCTCTGCCTTCGGCTCAGGTCTTGATCTCAGGGTTCTGGGACAGAGGCCCACATTGGGCTCTCTGCCCAGCAGGGAGCCTGCTTCCCCGACCCCCCTGCCTGCCTCTCTGCCTACTTGTGATCTCTCTCTATCAAATAAATAAAATCTTCAAAAAAAAAAAAAAAGGCTCTAACAGATTGAGGAATGTGACTGTACACAGGAGCAACCCAGCATCAATCTAAGTGCGGTGAGAAGTGTGGCCAGGCATGTGAGCAAGTCCACTGTAGGGAATCAGAACCCAAATGGAGTGAGAAGACACCCATGCAGGCAAGGGGATGGCTGCAGAGATAGGATATTTGTTACATACCACAGAATGGTTAAATAAGTGTGTATGTCAGATAATATAAAAGGAGCTAGTTTCCTGTTGTCAGAGAAGGAAGTTATAAATATGGAAAGGGGGAAAAATACAATGAGCCCTGTAGTGTTGGATTGGAATTAAAAGTGTCATTGTAGATCTGTGTTTTCACTACCTATTTGTCAGAGAAATAAATACAGATAGGTGTGTGTACACCTATATGTGTTCCCTAGTCTAGCCAAATAAGCTGGGGTAGAGTAACAATACTCCAGTAGTGAAGATTTTAGCTTATAAATACCATTTTCTACTCATTGGAGAAGTAGTTGATTCCAGGGCTGAGGTAGGAAGAGAAAATACAAAATGGGCCTAGAACATTTTGTTGTGTCAGAAAAAAGGAATATACTCAGAAAGTGATGGGACATGTCAAAGAGACCCAGAAGTCAGCTTGAAGAGGCCCCCAATGGCGAGATCATGACATCATGACCATCAAAATAAATAATGATAACAGATTATAACTCATTGAATGAAATAGGAAGGATATTTAGTTTCAGATTACCTCCCTGCAAAATACTTCTTAATTACAAAGAGAAAACTAACTTTACAGTGGAGAAGTATGATAGATCCCTTACTAGGTAATCTCAGTGAACATCATCAGTAATGAGACATATTGAAATAATGCCCCATCCAGTAGGATGCAATACAAAGAATATAGTATTTCTCTTGTGATATTCCTGCCAAAAAGGTGTATAACTTGAATCTGATCATGAGGAAATATCAAACAAAATTTAATTGTGAGATATTCTACCAAAAAAACAAAAACAAAAAAACCAGCCTGTAATCTCCTAAAACATCAAAGCCATGTAAGTCAAGGAAAGACTGAGGAACTGTTTCATACAGAAGTTAACTGTATGTTGTGTGGCAGCTGTATATCACACATGATTCTAAAATTGATGCTTTTGTCATAAAGGATATTACAGACTAGTGGTGAAACTTGAAATGACATCTGAGAATTAGATGTTAGTAATGTATCAATGCTGATTTCCTAATTTTGATACTTATTATATTGAGCTTATTATATTGGAGAATGTCTGACATTTGGAAAGCAGGTCAAAAACTTACTTGCAAATTGTTCAGGGAGATAAAAAGCTTTCTGAATTCTACTTGAAATTTTTCCCTAAGATACATCAGATTACTCAGTAAGAAAGCTGACTTTAAAATTGAGAGCAGTTCTGGTGGAAGCTTAGGTATGACAAGAGGATCCAGGCTGCCAGTTGGAGGTTCTAGAGTACTTGCAGTTGTAAAGGATACATTTTTGTAATTTCCA